>PVIH01028800.1:0-14625 GCA_004025045.1 Sigmodon hispidus | reverse complement strand
GAGGGGAAAGAACTGGATTTGGCCAGAGGTGGAGACTGACCTAAGCATTAATGGGTCAGTGGGACCATAGGACTGTATGCTCCCTGCCCAGGGAGGGGATGGGGAGTTGCAGAGGAAAAAAAAAAAGTGACCAGATGTGTTGGGAGGGGGAGGAGACCTTGAATAAGGATATACAGGGATGGAAAAAAAAAATTCAGAGAAAAAGATGAACACAAAGAAAATATAGGTGTAGCAATCTTATTTGTATGTCTACCCTTGATAAGCCATGCTTATCATTCTTATCCTCTATATAGTTATTGTTAACTCTTCCACATTTTAAATTCTTTTTACTGTGTTTTTTTTTAATAAATACAAAATAAAGGAAAAAAAAGAAAAAGAAAAAAAAAATGTCACACACTAACAAGATGGATACAACAACAGAAGCCATCCTTCTGTTGCCTACAAGAAACACACCTCAACTGCAAAGACAGACACAGGCTTAGAATAAAGAGTTGGGAAAGATTTTCCAGTCAAACGGTCCTAAGAAACATGCAGGGGTTGCAATCCTAATATCTAACAAAGTAGACTTTAAGCTAAAAGCAATAAAAAGGGACCAAGAGGGTCACTACTTATTCATCACAGGTAAAATTGGTCAAGAGGAGTTTTCAATCTTAAATATTTATGCCCCAAATATAGGGGCACCTACATATGTAAAAGAAACACTGCTAAAGCTCGAATCCCACATCAGTTCTTACACCCTAATAGTGGGAGACTTCAGTACCCCACTTTCAACCCTGGATAAATCAACCAGACAGAGCCTCAAAGAGAAATAAGGAGTCTAAATGAGGTTATGATGCAAATGGATTTCATAGATAACTATAGAACCTTCCAACCAAAGGCAAAGGAGTATAAATATTTCTCAGCTCCTCATGGAACCTTCTCCAAAATTCACCACATAATTGGTCATAAAGCAAATATCAGCAGATACAAAAAAGTGGAAATAATCCCTTGTAACATATTGGACCACCAGGACCTAAAGTTAGAGATCAACAACATCAAAACCCAAAGAAAGCCTACCAATTCATGGAAACTAAACATCACTCAGCTGAACCATCTCTGGGTCAAGGAAGAAATTAAGAAAGAAATCAAAGTCTTCCTAGAATTCAATGAAAATGAATCTTTAATGTATCCAAACTTTTGGGACACAATAAAAGCAGTCTTAAGAGGAAAATTCATAGCGCTAGATGCCTATATGAAAAACCTTGAGAAATCCCACACTAGAGACCTAACAGCACAGCTGAAAACCTTAGAACAATTAGAAGCAAACTCACCTAGAAGGAGTAGACGGCAGGAAATAATCAAACTTAGAGCTGAAATCAATACAATTGAAACAAAAAGAACAGTACAAAGAATCAATGAATCTAAGAGTTGGTTCTTTGAGAAAGTTAACAAGATAGATAAGCTCTTAGCAAACTAATCAAAAAACAGAGAGAGAGTGTCCAAATCAACAAAATCAGAAATGAAAAGAAGGACATAACAACAGACCCCCAGGAAATACAGAGAATTATCAGGTCATATTTTGAAAATCTGTATTCCACAAAAATGGAAAACCTAGAAGAAATGGACAGCTTTCTGGACAGGCACCATCTTCCAAAATTAAATGAAGATCAGATTAATTATGTAAACAGGCCTATAACCCTTAAGGAAATTGAAGCTGTCATTAAAAACCTCCCCAAAAATAAAAGCCCTGGTCCAGATGGTTTCAGTGCTGAATTCTACCAGACATTCAAAGAAGAATCACTACTGTTACTCTTCAAACTATTTCACCCGGTAGAAACTGAAGGAATATTGCCAAATTCCTTTTATGAGACCACAATCACCATAATACCCAAGCCACTCAAAGACACAACAAAGTAGGAGAATTACAGATCAATTTCCCTCATGAATATTGATGTGAAAATTCTTAACAAAATTTGGCAAACCGTATACAACAATGCATAAAAGATATCATCCACCATGACCAAGTAGGCTTCATCCCAGAAATGCAGGGCTGGTTTAACATATGAAAAACTGTAAATGTAATCAATCATATAAACAAACTAAAGGAACAAAAACCACATGATCATATTCTTAGATGCAGAAAATGCCTTTGACAAAATCCAACACTCCTTCATGATTAAAGCCCTGGAGAGATCAGGAATACAGGGAGAATACCTATATATAATAAAGGCGATTTACAAGAAGGTGACAGCCAGTATCAAACTTAATGGAGAAAAACTGAAAGCAATCTCACTAAAGCCAGGAACTAGACAAGGATGTCCTCTCTCCCCTTATCTATTCAATATAGTTCTCGAAGTTTTAGCTAAAGCAATAAGGGAACGAAAAGAGATTAAGTGTATACAAATTGGAAAAGAACAAGTGAAGCTATCTCTATTTGCAGATGATATGATTGTATACATAAGTGACCCACAAAATTCTTCCAAGGAACTGGTACAGCTGATAAATACCTTCAGAAATGTAGTAGGATACAAGATAAACTCAAAGAAATCAGTAGCCCTTCTATACACTAAAGATAGAAGAGCTGAAAAAGAAATAAGGGAAACATTACCCTTCATATTAGCTGTAAATAGTATTAAATACCTTGGGGTAACTATAACCAAAGAAGTAACAGACCTATTTGACAAAAATTTTAAATCATTGAAGAAAGAAATTGAAGAGGATATCAGAAAAATGGAAAGCTCTCCCATGTTCCTGGATTGGTAGGATCAACATAATAAAAGTGGCAAATCTACCAAAGGCAATCTACAGATTCATTGCACTGCCTATCTAATTCCCAACACAATATTTTTTGGAACTTGAAAGAACAATACTCAATTTCATTTGGAATACCAGGAAAGCCAGGATTGCCAAAACAATTTTACTCAACAAAAGAACCTCAGGAGGTTATCACCATCCCTGACTTCAAGCTATATTATAAAGCTACAGCAATAAAAACAGCCTGGTACTGGCATAAAAACAGACATGTGGACCAATGGAATAGAATTGAGGATTCAGACATTAACCCAAAAACCTATGAACACCTGATCTTTGACAAAAGGCCCAAAACATTCAATGTAAAAAAGATAGTATATTTAACAAATGGTGTTAGCATAGCTGGATGGAAGTGTATAGAAAAATGCAACTAGATCTGTGCCTGTCACCCTGCACAAAACTCAAATCCAAGTGGATCAAAGACCTCAACTTAACCCCAACCACTTTGAACTTGATAGAAAAGAAAGTGGGAAATACACTTCTTGGAATTGACACAGGCGACCACTTCCTAAATATAACACCAGTGGCACAGACACTAAGACCAACAATCAATAAGTGGAATCTCCTGAAGCTAGGAAGCTTCTGCAAAGCCAAGGACACTGTCTGTAGGACAAGATGACAGCCTACAGAATGGGAAAAGATTTTCACCAACCCTACAAGTGATAGAGGACTGATCTCTAAGATATATAAAGAGCTCAAGAATCTAGAGCCCAAAATCTTGAATAACCCAATCAAAAAATGGGGTTCAGATCTAAAGAGGGAATTCTCAGCAGAGGAACTACGAATGGCTGAAGGGCACCTGAAAAAGTGCTCTTCATCTTTAGGCATCAGAGAAATGCAAATCAAAACACCTTTGAGATACCACCTAACACCTGTTATATTGGCTAAGATAAAAGGCACAGATGACAGCCTATGTTGGAGAGGATGAGGAGCAAGGAGAACACTCCTCCATTGTTGTTGGGAGTGTAAGCTTGTTCAGCAACTTCGGAATACAGTGTGGCAGTTTCTCAGAAAATTGAGTATCAATCTTCCCAAGGGCCCAGCAATACCACTGCTAAGTGTATACCCTAAAGAGGCACATTCACACTCCAAAGGTATTATTTGTAATATAGCTCAGCTATATTTGTAGCAGCATTATTTGTAATAGCAAGAACCTGGAAACAACCTAGATGTCCCTCAACTGAAGAATGGATTAACAAACTGTGGTACATCTACATATGGAATACTACTCAGCAGTAAGAAAAAAACGATATCCTAATATTCATAGGCAAATGGATTGATTTGGAGAATATCCTCCTGAGCGAGGTATCACAATCTCAGAAAGATAAGCAGGGTATGTACTCACTCACTAGTGGTCTCTAACAAATAAACAAGAAAAAAATCCAAGCATGCCCAAGCAACAATCCACAACCACTGAACAGCTTGGGATCAGAGACACCCTTGATTGACCCTTTGGATCCCTCTCCAACTATAGGAACACCTGACTCACTCTTGTTGGATGGGGGACAAAACTGGATTTGCCAGGAGTGGAGACTGATCTAAGCATTATTGGGTCAGTGGGACCATAGGACTGTCTTGCTTCCTGCCCAGGGAGGGGATGGGGAGTTGTGGAGAAGAAAAAATGACCTGATGTGGTGGGAGGGGGAAGGGACCTTGAATAAGGATATACAGGGATGGAAAAAAATTCAGAGGAAAAGCTGAACACAAAGTAAATATATGTGTAGCAATCTTATTTGCATTACCACCCTTGAAAAGCCATGCTTATGATTCTTATCCTCTGTATAGTTATTGTTAACTTTCCAGAATTTAAATTCATTTTACTGTTTTTTTGATAAATACAAAATAAAGAAGAAAAAAAAAAACAAAAACAATCCCTTTAATAAAAACACCAGATACAGCTCCTTTAAAAATTACAGAAACTACATTTTCACAATAAATATAAATCAAAAACTGAGTAAAAATTGATGCCACAATCAAGGGTGCTAGCATTCCATAGCTGGGTGATTGGATGCAATTCCTGGACAAAAGGAAGTTAGGCCAGACTATGAAATTTAGGCTTGGATTTCTTGAACAGAGAAGTGGGCAGAACTAACTGAAAGAGACACAGAGAACCTAGCTGTAGCATAGTGTTTGAGATATGCATAAGCAGGTCCAAATATATTTTATAATATAAGCCAGCCCTGTTGAGAAAGAAGGAAAAGAAGAAAGAAAGAAAAAAGGAAGGAAGAAAAAAGAGGACATGGACAGTCATAGAAATAAACTGTTTAAAAATAATAAAAATAAATTCTTTAATGACAGCAAAATTAATAAAAATGAAGCAATGTAGAGATGATAAATACACAGGGAGTCTGTATCCTGTATGTTACTGTGTCATTTTGATGTTTTTCCATGCTACTGAGCAAAAGACAGATGTTGGCAGACGTGCGATTGAAATAGAGACTGGCAAAGTTAACCAACACAGATATTTTAAGTATGACTTAATTTTGAAATGGAGTCAAAAAATATACTTGTCAAATGAAAGTAAAAAAAATTAATGACTTGGTGAATTAGTTTTTTTTCCACAAGAAACTAGGGGGTGTACTTTCTTTCCAGGTTAATATGGATCAGGTTTGATCAAGGGATATTTCCATGGGTTGAGTTCAGTTGTAAGAGCCACCTGGTAATAAGACTGAGCCATGGGCCAAATAATTGATAATTAATATAAGCCTTTGTGCAATTATTTGGGAGTAAGCTGTTATGGAACTATGGGTTCAGACTTTGGGGCTAGGCCAGGCCAGAAACTTTAGGCTACAATTTCTTAATCTTGATTTATATCAACAAAGGTTATATCTGTCAGGTTATCAACAAAGGTTACTGTTGATCTTTCCAAGGACTTGACGATTATCTCAATTTTCTCAGGGTCCCTAAAGTTGTTCTCTCCTCTCCCAAAGATATAAGGAAGCAGTCTGGAAGACATGATGCCCACATAGTCAGGAGTTGGAGTATGGGTAGTGTTTGGTTATTTGGTGGGCTATGGTTGTTTGCTATCATTTAGTAAAATAGAAGAATATAAGATATACCTAATTGGCATTGACATGCATTTTGGATTGTCAACAAAAATGTAAAGTTATTTTTGTTACACTGTATATTTCTTTTTCCTCTTATTTGAGGTAATGTGCTTATGCAGCTCATTTATAAATGCAATGTATACAATCATATCATCTGCAAATAGAGATAGTTTCACTTCTTCATTTCCAATTTGTATCCCCTTAATCACTTTTTGTTCTCTTAACGTTTTAGCTAAAACTTTGAGATCTATATTCAATAGATAAGGAAAGAGAGGAATCCTTGTCTAGTTCCTGATTTTAATGGGATTGCTTTGAGTTTTTCTCCACTAAGTTTGATGTTGGCTGTAGGCTTCCTTTAAATCACCATTATTATATTGAGATATTTTCCCTGTATTCCTGATCCCTCCAGAGCTTTTATCATAAGAGTGTTGGATTTTGTCAAAGACCTTTTTCAGCATCTAAGGATATGATCATGTGGGGTTTTTTTCCTTTAGTTTGTTTATATGATGGATGATGTTTATGTTTTTTTTTTTGTATGTTGAACCATCTCTGCATTTCTGGGATGAAGGCTGCTTGATCATGGTGGATAATATTCTTTTATATATTGTTGTATACAGTTTGTCATAATTTTGTTGAGAATTTTAGCATCAATATTCATAAGGGAAAATGGTCTTTAATTCTCCTTCTTTGTTGTGTCTTTGAGTGGATTGGGTATTAGGGAAATTGTGGCCTCATAAAAGGAATTTGGCAATATTCCTTCAGTTTCCACTGTGTGAAATAGTTTTAGGAGTGATGGTAGTAATTCTTCATTAAATGTCTGGTAGAATTCTGCACTGAAACCATCTGGACCAGGGCTTTTATTTCTGGGGAGGCTTTTAATGACAGCTTCAATTTCCTTAAGGATTATAGGCCTGTTTAGGTAATTAATCTGTTCTTCATTTAATTTTGGTAGTTGGTACCTGTCCAGAAAGCTGTCCATTTCTTCTAGGTTTTCCATTTTTGTGGAATACAGATTTTCAAAATATGATCTGATAATTCTTTGGATGTCCTGGAGGTCTGTTGTTATGTCCCCCTTTTTATTTCTGATTTTGTTGATTTGGATACTCTCTTCTTTTTGATTAGTTTGGATAAGGGTTTATCTATCTTGTTGATTTTCTCAAAGAACCAACTCTTTGATTCATTGATTCATTGTATTGTTCTTTTTGTTCCAATTGTATTGATTTCAGCTCTAAGTTTGTTTATTTCCTGCCATCTACTCCTTCTAGGTGCATTTGCTTCTAATTGTTCTAAAGCTTTCAGCTGTGCTGTTAGTTCTCTAGTGTGGAATTTCTCTAGGTTTTTCATATAGGCATCTAGTGCTATGAATTTTCCTCATAAGACTGCCTTCATTGAGTCCCATCAGTTTGGGTGTGTTGTGGATTCATTCTTTTTAATTCTAAGAAGACTTTGATTTCTTTCTTAATTTCTTCGTTGACCTGAAGGTTGTTCAGATGAGTGATGTTTAGTTTCCATGAGTTGGTAGGCTTTCTGTGATTTTTGATGTTGTTGAACTCTAACTTTAGGCCCTAGCACTTCCTCTAGAGGAATACCTGAATCATTCTTGATATTGGAGGAAGAAAACTGGATCTGCCAGGAGTGTAGGCTGAACTGAGCAATATTGGGACCTTGGGACTTCCTGCCCATGCTGGGGAGGAGTTCGAGAGATGTGGAGAAGAGAGAGTAACTGGAGGGAGTGGGAGGAGGAAGGCAGGTTGAATAAGGGAATACATGGATATAAAATGTGACTTTATTCAAAATAAAAAAAATTAAATTTAAAAAAATTAAAAATTAAAAATTCAATGTATAATTAAAAACTGAGGTTAGTAGTTACTTAAAAAGAATCAAACTTACCTTCACATTAGGTATGTTTTCAAGGTTAAACAGGTATATTTAGAGAGATTATTTTCAAACACTTCAATGACCTACAGGATATGGCATTTAAACTGTTTTGTTAACTTAGGGCTTTTTATGCCAATGAGTCACCTCTGCTCTTGGCATTACCAATTTACTTCATAGAAGGAGATGAGCTTATATGGGATGTCTTTATGATATAGATATATGTTGCTACAATTGGTTAATAAAGAAGCTGTTTTGGCCTATGGCAAGACAGCTTACATCCAGGTAAAAAATTCAAACAGATAGACAGGGAAAAAAAAAAACGATGTCTCGGAGACTCTATCCAGACACCCAAGAAGCAAGATGTAAAAGAACCAGTAAGCCACTAGTCATGTGGCAATACATAGAAGATAAAAATTGGTTAATTTAAGATTGAAGAACTAGCTAGAAATAGCATGAGACACAAAATAAACAGCTTGTAATTAATATAAGCCTTTGTGTAATTATTTTAGAAGTGGCTGTGGGACTGTAGATGGGAGAGTTTCATCTGGACCTTGAGCTTAGGCAGGACCAAGGAACTTTTAGCTATAATAGGCATCAAAGAAACTTAGGAGTTTGTTTTATTGTGACAAAGTTAGCCATTTGGGCAAGAAATTGCTTTTACCTTGACTCCTGACAATATGCTACAGCATGTACAGATTGGACAAATATGGACATAGGAAAAAGATTGCTGAAATTTGCCAAGACAAGGCTGGACAAGCCTTTGAGTTTCCTACCACACAGAAGTGTCTGCCAGATATTCTCCAAAACACAGAGGAAAGAAAATGGCAAAGTTTACCCATACATGACAGCACAGTCCTCAAATTTCCTGCTTTACTGAAAGGTATCAGGCTTTCACCAAACAAAGACAGAAACTGCTTACCATTCCCAGCACAATGGCCTGCTATATCTTCAGTATATTTATCAGAGAAGGTTGTGTGAGGTTTGTTTGTTTGTGCTGGAATGTCAGGACCAGAGTTTTCAATGTGTAGGTAGAACCTTGCAGCCTGTATTTTCTGTTCAAGATTTGGCATTGCTCCATCACATTTGCTAATCTATATTTCCACTGTGCTCAAGAGCATGATCATCATTAGAGGAAACTCTTAGTGAGTTCAGCCCTTGAAGGATGAATGTCATGTCTTTCCTGGTTCTGGCTGTGATGCAAAGAACAATGTTATTGTGTAGTCTGGCTTTTCTTTTTGCTTCCAACTCACAAAAACTGACATGGAGACATATTAATTATGAAATCTTGAACTTAGCTTAGGCTTTTAAATAACTACCTCTCATATATTAATCTAACCCATTTCTATTAATTGACTTTCTGCCTTGAGGCTTTCTGACCTCATTTCCATACTGCTCATTCTGCTTGCTCTGTGTCTCCTGGCATCTCTGCCTTTTTCACAGCATCCTCTCTGCTCAGAAACCCTGCCTAGCTATTGGTCATTCAGCTTTTTATTAAACCACTCAGAATGACACATCCTTGAAGAGTACAAAAGATATATTACTATACATTATAAACCTACTAATAGAAAAATGAACAAAACTACTAGCAAAAATTGTGTTTTAGCATTGCCTTTTAAGGCAGAACATTATATTTAAGACATGTGCTTGTTTTGGTTATCCAGGAGGCAATATGTCACAGCAAAGACCATCAAGGCTCATAAATTTCCACAAGAACTTTAGATCACAAGACTTTAGGTGAATGGCAGTACTCCAGAAGCTGATACCACAAATCATACTTTTTCAATCTTATTTTTTCTTATAAAGTAAAAGACAGTGGTTGAAACCTCACATTTATGTCTATTGAATAAGCTGTATTCAATTTTCTTTTGTGTTATTTTATAAAACTAAAAGCTTAAATGGGCACATCTCATAAGTGGGATACACACACACACACACACACACACACACACACACACACACACGAGAATACCTGGGTGTGGGACTGAAGAAGGAAGAGCAACTTCTTCACCCATCATTGGTCTTTCCCATAAAGAAGCTCGCTAGCTGCCCTCTTTCCATCACCTCTGCACACTTATCAGCCTGAGCTCCTGGGGCTGGTAGGCTGTGAGGTTGGTTACACACCTGCTAATTCTTTTATTTTCACATCTTTTCCACCTAAACTCCTTTCTCCCAATACATTTCCTTCCCAATTGTGTGTCCCTTTCTAAAAATGTTTATAACCCATATGCATGTGTATACTGACTGAGCCATGGAAAGAGAATTCCTCCTCCTGTTTCTGCATGATGTCATGACACTCTGCAGTAGGATCTAAGGGTACTTGAAGTTGAACAGAAATAACAATGTGTATGCTGAGAAACTCTTACTCTTGGGCTCCCCTTCTGAAACTTGTACAGTCTGGAAAAATATTGTATGTCATGAAATGTAAAGAGAATCTGAATTAAACCACCTCTTCCCAAATAGGACAATTCGATGCTAATTTTTAGCTCTATTATAATAAACAAACCTCTTTTCTGAATTTCTGAAGATGATATAAATACAAATAAAGGAAAACCCAAGTATTATGAGATATGACACCAATCACCATAAAAGTATAAAGGAAATACTATATTTCTTTTTATTTTTCTTTTTTTAATGGACACACAAAAAGAACATGGTATGTGGTCATATGAATGAGTTCAGCCAGGGAAATATGGGAGCTGTGACTTCATTATTTCTATACACCTCTCAAAAGATTGTCTCCTTATCTTCAGGGAATATTTTAGAACTTTGAAAACTTATATTCTAACACATTAAAGAATATAGAAAAATAGTCAGTTTTTAAAATGCATAAAATTTATGTAATTAGAGTCAGTATATATGAACAACTTAAACAAACCTTAAAAAATCAAGGAAACTGAAGTAACAATGAAAAGTCTGCCTACATAGAAAAATCTAGGGTCAGATAAACTTCTTGCTGAATTCTACCAATCTTTCTTGGAAAAACTAATACCAATACTATTCAATCCTCAACAGTCTTCAAAGCTGTTTGCCCTATGAACCACAATATCAATCAGTCAGGATTTGTGTACACATTAAAGGAACAGAGGCTTGACTGTTAGAATGGTAACTAATCACTCTTTTGATTGGATGTGAGGATTGCTCCACAGGAAAAAATCCATGTCTAGTACTATAAATGCAGTAGGAGACCCATCCATGTCTGAGGAGATCATTTACCCTTGGGAGGAACACTATTGTTGCTTGGATCTATTTACAGTGTTGAACTACCTTTTAAATATTTATTTTTATATACAGAGACAAATGCTGTGCTTATCCATAATTGGAGAAACTTCTCTTTGCAAGAAACTGTGGTGAACACAGAGACTCATACTTTTTTAATTTAAAAAGGATTTTCCATATGTAGCCTTGCTTCCCCTTTGTTCCCTCCTCTTGGCCCTCACTGTCCCCCCTCAGACTCCCTCATGTCAATACCCCATCCATTCCCCAGAAAGGACAACTAGTCTTATGGTAAGTCTGTTCACTCTGGCATATCCAGTTGAGGTAGGTGAAGAGACTGGTACTTTTCACAGCACAAAAAGTAATGTATGAGGCTTATCCCTTAAAAAAGGAATTTGTATTGTATTGTATTGACTGAAGGAAAAGCTCAGAATAGGGAGCAGGGATAATATAAGAGCTGGTTGATAGGAAGTGGGGTTATGACATGGTATCATATGAATAGGACACAGCTGTTGTAATCACAATCTCAGCTGCAGTTTCCTAAACTGGGCCTGCACAAAACTGGACCTATTGTCATTCAAAGAAGATTCACTAAGCCATACTCACCCCCGGTGCACTATTGGCTACTGAAAGATTATGGAGGAGTGGAGGTCATGGTCTTCAGTTATGTACTGAAGTTTGATTACACAGTCCAGTGTGTAGTTTGCATGAGAATGGCCCTTATAAGCTCATGTGTGTGAATGTTCAGTTCATAGTTGGTGGACCATTTAAAATGGATGAGTAGTGTGGCTTTGTTGGAGGAGGTATGGCCTTGTTATAGAAGGATTATTGCTAAGAGGAGAGCTTTGAAGTTTTAACGGCCCATTCCAGGCCCATAGTGCTTTCTCTCTGCCTTAGCCTGATGCTCTCAACTACTGCTCCAGTGTTATCTGCCCGTCTGCTGCCATGCTCTGTTTTTTTTTTTTATAGCAATAGAACAGTGACTAATAGACAAGTAGGTAGTAAGTCTTTAGTTGTGTACACATTCAGGGTGGTGGAAGTTTTAACTCTCTTCCCTTCAGGTTCTCAGGTCACTTATTGCTTCTCTCTATTTCCTTTGTGGCTTGAAGACTGCTCCTCTAGTCCAGATGCTATGCCAGGCTCTGTGTTCTTACTCCTGGTCTAGTCAGCTTTGCTGGGTGATTCGCCCAGGGCCAAATCTATTGATTGATTGATTGATTGATTGATTTAGTTGTAGTTTTTAAATATATGGTCTTATTTTTAAAAGGTTATTTTCCATGTATCTTTTTGCTTACCATACCTTCCCCCTTCTCAATCCCTCCCAGTTCTTCCTCAGGCTCCACTGACTCCATTACCCCATCCTTTTCCCAAGGAGGCAAAGAATCCCAAGGTAGGTCATCTCAGTATGGTGTATCCATTTGAGGTAGGCATGATTCCTTCATCCAAATGTTACAACTGGTTTACTTGTTCTTCAGTAGGGAATGTGCTCCAAGATGTCAATGTATGCACAGGAACATATTCTGATCCTACTCCATGAGGTTTTACATACTCTCCATGCCATTCAGCAGTCATCTAACTTTGGAGGGTTTAGTTCCTTACCCTGATGATTCCCCGGTGCCTGTTTTGATTCAGTGAGCACCCAAATGCACCAGCAAACCATCTCTGTAGGACCCTTCTTCATAATCCTGATTTCTTTGCTCATATATACTCTCTTCTCTTTCTCTTTAGCTAGACTAGGAGTTGGACCTCATGCTTAGTGATGTATCTCTGCTTTCACCTCTATTTATTGCTGTATGAAGGTTCTATAATGACACTTAAGGTGGTCATTCATTTGATATATGAAAAGTTCTGTTTAGGCACTTACCACTATTGGTTGGAGTCTTAGTGAGGGTCATCTTGTTGGTTCTTAGAGATTTTTGTAACACCTGGCCTGCTTCCATCCCCATAGTGGCTTCCTCTACCAAGATATTCATCTCTTTTTTTCTCTCTCTTTGTTGCTTCTTTCAACCAACCATCACCTTCTCTCATGGTTTGTTCCCATCTCTTCTTGGTCACTACCCATTACAATTTCAATGTGCTTGGAAGATCTTCTCTATTTTGTTTTCCATAGGGGATCCTGGGATTTATTGTGTAAGTTTCTTCTGATCCCAAGTTGTTCAGTGGTTGTGGTTTGCAGGTTGGGTATTCTTTGTTTTCTGTCTAAAATCCACTTAGGAGTGAGTAGTGAGATCAGACACACACACTACCAGAGCCTCACTGGAGTTTATTAAGGAGAGTTGCCAGGCAGGTACAGGAGCAAAGAAGCAGAAGAGAAAAGGAGAATAGCTTTCATGAGGCAGCTCCTTTTCAGAGAACAGATGGACACAGATTTACATAGCCATGCCTAGGGGTGTGCCTTATGTATGCACTTGTTCTGCCAATGCCATATTAGGTTTACTATGTGGCCACTACATTTCAGGAATTCTTATCTCACCCGGTATGATGTTGGGTATACCAAGTGGCTGCTATGTGCTAGGAATCCTTATATCTCACGCTTATGGTTATTATAAAAAGAAAGCTAAATTTATGTAGGTGAAGCAGGTGGGAAATGGATTACAGAAACAGGGTCAATGATCTCTTAAGGCTGCTTCAAGATGCTTTAAGGGTGAAGTTTGTCTTATTAAAAGATGAGAGCTATATCTGGTGGTGGACAGTCTGCAGGGCTTTGTAGCTCATTTTCTGTAGTCTGGATGAGTTTAAGGCATAGGATGATAAATTTTTATTTTCTGGAGCTAAGAAAAATAGTTATTAAGAGAATCTTGGGAAGTGACACATACAGTGAGTGTACTTTGCTATTATGGGATCTGAAAGTCAGATTAAGAAAAGAGGAAATGCAGTTCTGGGACCAGGTGCTGTCTGCAGAACATGTACCCATGCACTCTGTAGCAGACAGAGATAAACTCTGACTGCCACGGTCCCCCCAGCTGCTGCTGAGGAAAATTGCATGGCTATCCACCTCCAACTGAGCAAACGGATAAGGACTGGGGACCCTGAAGGACAGATTCAGACCCCGCTCAGAGGTGAGGAGGGGTCAACAGGCCAGAGCGCCTGTATCCCTGCCAGGGAGAGTTGAGCTTCCGTCGGTTACGGTTCCACTTCTGGAACCAGATGCTGTCTGGAGAGCATGTACCCACGCACTCTGTAGCAGACAGAGATAACCTCTAACTGCCAAGGTCTCCCCAGCTGCTGCTGAGGGAATTTGCACTGCCGCCACCCAGCCTCCAATTGGTCAAAAAGAGAAAGACTGAAGACTGGAAATTCAGTCCGCTGCCCAGAGCAGAGGTAAAGATTGAGCAGACCTTTTCCTCAGAGGTGAAAGGAGGCACACAAGCCCGAGTGCCAGAACTGAACAGGAGCCATCTAATCGTGAACCACTGAAGCCAAGGGCAGATATCAGTGCAAAAATTTACATAATAATATAAAGAACAACAAGATAACTCCAAAAGAAAGTGGCAATCCTACAAATACAAGACCTGAACTGAGCAATGAAGAGGAAACAGAAGGAAGCAACACCAAAAATTCCTTTTTGATGATCATCGAAGCTCTCAAAGAAGATATGAAAAAAAGCCTCGAAGCTCTCAAAGAAGATACGAAAAAAAGCCTTAAAGAAATAGAAGAAAATACAAACAAAAAATTGGAAGAGATGAACAAATCTGTG
>PVIH01028799.1:0-14627 GCA_004025045.1 Sigmodon hispidus | reverse complement strand
AGTGGGACCATAGGACTGTATGCTCCCTGCCCAGGGAGGGGATGGGGAGTTGCAGAGGAAAAAAAAAAAAAGTGACCAGATGTGTTGGGAGGGGGAAGAGACCTTGAATAAGGATATACAGGGATGGAAAAAAAAAAATTCAGAGGGAAAGATGAACACAAAGAAAATATAGGTGTAGCAATCTTATTTGTATGTCTACTCTTGATAAGCCATGCTTATCATTCTTATCCTCTATATAGTTATTGTTAACTCTTCCACATTTTAAATTCTTTTTACTGTGTGTGTTTTTTTTTTAATAAATACAAAATAAAGGAAAAAAAAAAACACATATCTATGGGAAGAAAGGTGCTTCGGTTCTGGATCTGTTTTTTCTGTAGGACCAGTACCAATTAAGTTTTTTTTTCTTTTTTATTCATTAAAGTATTAGATATAAGCAATTTCTAAAGTGTGTCCTATCTCAACCATCTCTTAGTTCTAAAAATGTTTACTACAGTTCTCTTAAGAGTGAATTATCAGGCACTAAGAAGAATGTGGGATTTATATCTCTTGTGAAATTTGGAAAGAACAGGAGATGATATTTATTAAGTGTACAGTGAGTAAGACACTCGCTTATATTGAACATTATTATTTCAATAACAATTCATAACTTGAAGAGATTGGGGGTGTGAATTGAACATATGTATGAATTACTAAGTGCAATGCCTTCCCAAAAATACCCTTTTCATAAGTTTCTCTGCCTCTTGCTCAACTACTCTCCACCCAATGTACTAACCTTTAAAACAGCAATCCAGAAGGATAAGGTAATTGCTGAGACTTACCCAGGATTCCCCATGCCCTTCTGGTATGCAGGCTATAGCTACTTTCCACCTGTATTTAGTGCATTATAGGATAAAGAGTCTTCCTATTCTTTGGTTCAATTCATCTTTGTGACCCAGGGACAGTATTTGTGAGGTGACCACATAGAAATTTGCCACATGGAACAGAATTCCCTATACAATGTTACAATTGGTCCCCAAGAGCTTGAACCTTCCATCCAGACATCATTAACAGTGCATACTTCTTTTGGACTAACCAACCCCTAGGGTGTTGCTTGGGTTAACTAGCCTAGGTTTCCTGTAACCCTTCACTTCCAGCTCTATTCTTCTTATATGGTACAAAGAAATGACAATGGACTACTTTGTAATAAAAGAAAAGGTAAGTTTCTATAATCAGGATTGCATTCAGAAAACCATCTCTTTTTCTAGAAGAATACTAGGAACTGAATTAAGAGTAGAGAGCATGGGGGTAGCTACAGCCAGAAATGAGTGATAACTAGCCCTAAGGAAGAAAGAAAGCTAGGTATTGTCTGCTAACGGGTATGGTGTTTGCATCAGTGGGACTGAACAGAGGAGTTAATGGCAGAACTGCTTGTGGAGGTAACTTCCTGATTTGAAAAGAATCTTATGAATCAAGTCCCTTTAGTGTTTTCATGTGCTTAACAGAAGAAATGGAACTGGGTTTGAGTATACGATTCCTCATTTTGGTTTAGTGTCAGAAATGTTCAAAAAACAATGTAAGTTTAGGATGCCATTAATGTATTTTAGTATGAGAAGAAAAAGATACTGCAAGACAAATGCCAAATTTGGTGATATTTGTTGGTCCTTTACACCTCTAGAGCAACCTAAACTGTTAAATATCTGTGTGTATGTCTCTTTCTCAGTGTATGTCTATTTCTATATCTTTTCTTCTCTGCAACATGTTTTTTTTTCCTCCAGATTATAGGGGACCAGAGTATATATTTCTCTACTAAGTTAATGAGGCCAATTTACCTAATATAGAGTCCCAGTGCTGGGGGCCAATCCATAATAGACAAACTAAGTAACTTTACATTTAGAGGAAGATAACTTGTCTTCTGGAAGTGGCAAAATATTTTAGAAGAAATTTAGGCTCTGAAGTTAAAAATTGTAAATCTAGATACATTTCCTATGTTTATAATGCTGAAAGATTTAGCTTAGCCCCTTTTCTCCATCTGTAAAGCTGGCATAATTTTGTTCCCTTCTCCAATGACTGTTGTGAAGATTTCTTAAGAAAATTTATGGAAAAAGTTTAGTTTAGTGACTGGCACATAGCATTTACTAAAGGTGTAGTTGTTGGAATGAATAGACAGGTAAATATTGCTATATTGCTTTCCCTTCCTCCATGTGATAAAAGGGTCTTTAAAGGCTTTGTGGACTAGAAAGATGGGTTAGTAGATAAACCATCTGCAGAACAAACATGAGTCATGAGTTCAAATCCCTAGAACCTATGAAGAACTTGACATAGTAGTGTTGTTATTGGGAGAGAGGAGGAAAGGAGGAAAATATTCAGAAACACATGATCCAGCTAGTCTAGAATTTATAATGGCAAACAAGAGAGATTTTGTTTCAACAAAAGTCCGTCTCAAACAAAGGACAAAGTGAGGACTGAAAACTGGAGCAATTCACTTCACAAACCTTCATCCATTCCTCTTGTTAAGTAAGGATCTGTAGTTAAACACACTAATGCACACACACACACACACACACACACACACAATTTTTAAAAGGCTTTTACTATCCTTTAATTAAATAAAAAACAATCATTGTAGGTTCAGTTAACACCATCTCTCTGAATCATTAAAATATCACCCAGTCATTAGTCTTCTTAGGTATGAAATGCAGCTAGCATGTGAAGATTAAAAGAAACAATCCACAGTATACAGGAATTGGGACATGGTCTATGATCCATAATCCTAGTGATCTTTCTCTGCCTCTTCATGGGTATGCTCATGTAATTGGGCTAAATTAGTCCTCAGGACAATTGAATAAACTATGTATTATTATCATAATGAGATAATGTATGTGGAAACAGCTATTACAAGATGATGCAGGTGGTCAATAAATGTTTTCTTTCTATTATTTTTCCTAATTAAGCAAATATTATCCTGTCAACAAGCATGCTTTTGCATAAACTATGTGAATATTTTAAAAAACCACTAATCTAACATTGTTACTAATTTATAATTGCAGTTTGGACACTTAGCTCATAAACACAATTATCTTTATTTTAATAATATAACAAATTATAGGTATAAAGTATTAGACTCTTTCCTGCCTTAATATTGTGAATGATGAACATATTAATTTGATAATTCAAAATGTAACATCTACTGGAAAACATTTTCATGTCAATGATAGTTTTACATATTAATAGCATGTTTTCCTTTGCATTTAAAAAATACCACTTCTTAAAACTCATGATAAATGAAATAAAGTTTGGGGTATATCTTTGCATCTACAAGATGGTGTAGGCTGAGCTCCTCTAACTTGAACCTGGTCTAATACTTGGCTTTCTACATTACCTTCTATCTACCATGACTAATTTATTTGGTAGAATCTATTTTTAGAAAAAGTTTTTATTTATTTATTTATTTTTTTGGGTGCTGAGAACTGAACCCCAGTCCTCTGGAAGAGCAGTCAGTGCTCTTAACCACTGAGCCATCACTCTAGCCCCTAGAATTATTTCTAAGATAAAAATAATTACTGAATAAGTCAAGGATCAAAAATTTTATTACAGGGTTCACAAAGCAGAGAGATGCAACAGATGTAAACAGCTGTCACTGTTGTGTCTGTAACTACGATTTTTATTCCACAACAATTACAATGAGGTGAGAACAGCACCTTTGAATTATGAAAGAAGATTGCAGAATTACAAAAGATTTATGTATAGACTCTCGAAAGAAAGTCCCAATATCTGAAAGGGAAACTGAAAACATACTTCAACTTATCTCTCACTTTAAAAATCATCTCAAAAGATCCTTGTAAATATTTCCTGAGTTTCTAGAGAAAATGCGTGATGTACTAAGACTCTTTCAAAGCCACAGGTACTGTTTTGGTCCCATGGCCAAAGTGTCAACTGTAGAAGATATAGAAAAAAAGAGCCAAATGTAATTTGAACACAGGAAAGTCCTTACAATTTTTTTAAATTTTCATTGTAGTAGGATCTATTTTAGTCTTATCACTACCAAATAGAGTATATTAGCTTTCTTGCTTTGTTGAGCCTTAACTAATAGGAAATTTTCAACAACTTTTTCTTTACCTAGAAATAAAGCAAAGAGATTGTTATATAGAGAGATTTATCTATGTATCATGCATATCCAAGGAAGCATGGAGAAGGGAATATAAGTTGATTGAATTCTGTTTCTTTTGAAAAACTAATAATTTGTTTGGCTGCTCTGCAGATCAAATTAATTCAGGAAAATTTCCTGGAGAGCATACTGATGGCTCAACATGAATGTGTAGTTTGGAAACTTTCCATGAGTTACACACCAGGGTGTGTCCATGACTCAAATGGAGATAAAGATTGGAGGCAGAGAGAGCCATAGAGATCTTTATTCAATGACCACTCAGAATGCATTGGTGAATCCTCTAGATAAAATGTGTGCATACAGAAACAATAGTGGTCACTTATGGACTTTAGAATCCTAAATATCATACCCTTTTAGGTAGTTTACTTAGAAATTTTCTCCCTCCCTCCCTCCTTCCCTTTCTTCTTTCCATTCCTTTCTTCCTAAATACTGTCCTTCCTCATAATGTTAACTGAATACTCAGAATGATAATACTCAGTATTATCTAACAATACAGCCAACATAACGACCTTTCCTAATGTCATGGGGTTGGCAATTTATGATGTTACTGTTCCTCTATCACATATACACAATCCCCCACTAGTTAGAATTTTTTAGTTTTCTTTAACTTCAAATATTTAAAATTTTGTAAAAAAGAAATTTGTTTTTAGGCTATAGAGAGTCAGATTGACATACAAAGTGACCGGAGGCTAAGGCCCCTCCGACAGAGTCTTGCTGTGTAAACAGCTCAAAGACTCTCTGGTTTGCTCTGCTCACCAACAGTGTGGAGAGGAGGTGAGGTGTGCTGAACTAAAACAAATAAGCAGTATCCCAAGGGAAAATTAACAAAGTAAACAACAATAACAAGATAGAAAATAGAGACACAAACTGTCTCCAAACATGAGTCTGGAAATACAAAGCAGCGTATTTCACTCTTTAACTTTGGAGAATGTATTCTTTCCCTCTTCATTTAATAAAAGTTATTTGTTATGAATTTAGAACTAGAACATTAGCACTTGATATGCACATATGTGGTCAATCCAACAGTTTCTCTAAAAGAGAAATTAGAATAAGTCTACCTAATAGCTGAACCTAACCTGACTTGAGAAGCTTTAGATTTTATGTTTTATGTTTCATGTATTTTTTCTTTTTAAAAATTATATTTATTTATTACTTATTTGGGGAGGGGGCACATGCCACAGAGAGTTTTATTACTGTATGGGTTTTTAAAAGTCTATTCTGAATGTCTTGATTTTTATATAATGTTTTTATATTGATTTTCAAAAAACAATTAAAAAGAATAAGTCTCCCTAATTCATTCCCTCTAGCCTCCATCCTTGACAAAAATGAGAGAGAGAGAGAGAGAGAGAGAGAGAGAGAGAGAGAGAGAGAGAGAGAGAGAACACATCAGTTGCTGATGGAAGCTTCTGAGGGTTTTTAAAAATAATTTATTTTTACTTAGTATATCTGTGTGAGGGTGCTGGATTCTCTACAGTAGAGGTACAGACTGTCGTGAGCTGCCATCTGGTGCTGAGAATTGAACGCTGGTCCTCTGGAAGAATGTCCAGTGCTCTTAGTCACTGAGCCATTTCACTAGCACTTCCTAAGTGCTTATAAGAGAAGAGAAATAAAGCCAGGTGCCCTGTAAATGTGGGCTGGAATCATGAGTCTGAGCCCTGGGCTTCATGAAGTGTGCACCATCCAGTGTGCACCATGGGCCAGGATGTGGAAATTCTTGCTGTCATGTTTAGGAAATACAGCATCTATGACATATTTTCAGCTACTTATTCATGAGGACATCAAAAGAACATTAAGTGTTGACTGGAATCGAGAATACAAGAGCAAATCCAAACATTTTCTTTCACTTTTCCAGAAGGACTCAACAAGCATGATTTCCATGAGTTAACAACCTCCAAAGGGTACGACAGACATCAGTTCCGTAAGTAATAATAATGTTGACAACAGAGCATGAGTCCACTGTTGCTGTAGTTTTTCACTGTTTAAAAGTGCTTTCCAGCTAATTGGTATGTGGGATGAATAGGACCACATTGGCTTTCTTCAACGGTTGCAAAAGGGTATCTCCAGAAAGAGAGGCAGGTTCAAGTTTCCCCAAATTAGGAAACAGGTCATAAAAGTAGGTAGAATTTAAAGGGATTCTAATTTTGATTTATTTCTAATAATTACAGCTGTCAAACCTAGAAAAGGACTCCTTTCTCAGGAAATGACTGAGCAGATAAAGACTTGCTACAGATCCTGATGATTTTATTTCAATCTCCAGAATGCAAGTTGTTCTGACCACCACACACATGCCATGGCAAGTGTACTTCTCACATAAAATAATAGATAGATAAAAATAAAATATTAACATTAATATAATTTGTGACTATTTTAATGTATTTTATATACTACTTTAAATACCATTACAATGATATTTCCTTTAAGTTTCACCGTTCATTTTATACATGAGTTAAGGAAGATGCATTTTTATTTTAGTGATAACAAGGCTATCTCAGAGAGATTAAGAATATCATTCAAGGCCACTCAGCTACTAAAGGATCAACAGGAATGAAAGCAAAATCACCATCTGTACATTAGTTCTGGAGAAGGACTTAAGGGAAGATCTCTTCTCTTGGGTCAAGGTGCAGCTAAGTTGTTTCATGACAAGGATCAAGGGGAGGGTCAGAAATCTAGGGAAGCAGTTGATATAAACCAGTCCAGAATTCAGTTTAGTGCTATGCTCTGGGTGTATGTGAAGCATTTTGTTGTTCGTTATTTCTATTTTAAGCTTGTGTTCGCTGATGTCAGTAGGAATGTAGGATCTGGCTGGTGAGCAGTATCAAGTGTACCTTTCTTTCCATTCTATGCTTCCACCATCTGTTCACCCAGGCTCTCTGTGTCTTTCTCTGTCTCTATTTTTCTTTATTCCCCTGTGTGTGCGTGTTTGTGTGTGTGTGTGTGTGTGTGTGTGTGTGTGTGTGTGTGTGTGGTGTTTGCACATACATCTAAAATTCTTCCTTTGGCAACTGAACACACACTAGTTTCAGAACTTACAATCAAAACCAAGAAATAAGATTAATTTGCTTGAATTACCTGTTCATTTTTCTAATAGTCCTCCCAGCAGTGGAGGATAACTTCTTCATGAATGCAGATTCTGTGTGTGTGTATATGTGAACACAATACACATGCCACCCTATAGCTCTTCTTTTCTTTTGAAAGCATTTTTCAAAGTTCTGCCTAATAATCATGGATTGTATCTAGAGGCCCACTCGCTAAAAGCAGGCTGAGTCATAAGCAGGTTGTACAAGTCCAGGAAGCCTGCAGCGATGACTAAGAGAGTCATTATTTGATAAAAGGGGAAAAATAGGTATTGGTTTGAAAGAAAGGCTGGGGGAGCATTAAGAACTTCTTGAACAGGGGAAAAACACTTAGAAGCTAGTTGGCAGGATGAGTGTGGGCCGGAGAGAACCAGTCTTATGCAGTAAGATTGCTGCTGCATTTTAATCACATCTCTATGTGACTGGTTTTTTTTTTCCTTTTTCTCCTTTTTTTCCCATCCAGCAGGAAAAGACACAGAAAAGATTCATTAATAACCTGGCTCTTTCAACTTTGTACTTTACTCTGCCCCTGTCCCTGCACGTTTTTAAATTGACATCTGCAAATTCTTTTCAGCATGAATTCAAATAGATGTACACACAGTATATTTTCTCAAACCTTGTAAATATTGACAGTTTAAAATTAAACTCTTGCATCATTCTTTGAACATCTTCAGTAGCTTCCAACTGGGTATGATCATAGTTTAACACACACCATCAGGTATTAAAATATAAAGGGACAAATTTATAACAGGTGTTTACAACCACATTTTGACTTTATTTCTGGAATGCATGTTTATGTCCACTTTGCCTAGAACATTTTATCATAATGCCAAACATATTTTTATTCGGAAACATTTTCTCTTGGTATTCAATTGTAAATCTTAAGAAAAATACTTTTGTAAAATGTAATTTCAACAAAACCTGCTGTGACCAGAAGTCCCCAAAGTGTTAAATGACCATATAAGTAGTTGCTCAGCTACTAAGTAGCAAAAGTATTAATTAGAACCTGGGACAATACCTAGGCATCTATGTCTTAATTACTTTCTTCTGCTGTGCTCTGGAATCTCATAGAGAAAAATGATGACAGTCTTACTAAGATTCAAGTTGCCTGATAGACCTTTCTGTTACACATTTGGAAGAAGGAATGTGAAAGAAGTGGCAAGAAAACAGAGCTAGAATGTTTTCTCAACCCCAGTTACATTAATAGCAGATTGATTTTCCAGAAACATCTGTATAAAAATTGGAAATTCTCTCTGTTAGTGTACCTGTAGGGAAAGCCATCCTTAAAGCCAAATCATTTATATTTTAGACTATGGGTATTGTCCTGTGTGCACTGTAGAGAACTGAGCAAAATATCTGGCCTCTTTCCCTAGATGCTAGCAAGTAGTACCTCTCATGTTGTTACAACTAGAAATATAGAAACATGTTGCCAAACATTCCAGCCATACAAGCCCAAGTCTGAAGATTAATTGCTTATCTAGCTTGTTAAAAAGTGAAAACCACATTCAATCAAGTATGATATTTTAATTGTGAACAAATGGACACTTTGGTTTAATTTTGATTTTTATATAAGGAGTGACGTTGTTGAATCCATGAAGAAAATGACCTGTTGGAACCTTCTTGGAGGTATTTGAACCTGTCTAAATATTGAGTCTTAAATGCACCCAAATCTAGTGTGGATAAACTAGAACTCATGGTACTTAATAGTATGAAAATGTTCTGCTGGTTATTGCATCATTGTGTTATTCCACCATTATGCCATTCATAACATAAAGTATTCTCACATAAACTAAGATGGTCACAGCATTATTAGATACAATAATCTTGTGGGAGCATGTATGTTGATTACTACGTATTGACTGAGTTGTCACTATGAAGCATATAAAAATATTGGGCTATACCACAGATGTGAAACAAATGGGAAGGATGAAATTACTAACAATAGATATCATAATGAAATTTATTTACTTCATGTGAACTATTATACTAAGTGTTTTGCATGGACTATTGTGCTGATTAGCCATAATCTTTCTGGAGGTAGTTCAACTTATTTGTTAAGGTAAATTAAAATGTTGCAACAAAGGCCTCAGAATATTCAGCATTGGACAAAATAGAAATATGTTTATCTCCATGATAAGACTCAACTCTAGTTCTCTATCCCAGTTAGTAGACTTCTCCCTTTTGAAAACATTATAGAGGTTACAAATCTCATTCTTTTCATATCTCATTGGTTCAACCCAATGGCAAAGGTGAATGTGGATATCTGATAGGCAGCTATGCATATAACCAGCTACAAGAGGAGAGGGCTAAGACCATTTTAAAGTTCTAATTATTATTTAAAAATTTTAACATGCATTTAATGTATATGAGTCAGAGGAAAACTTGAAGGAATCTGTTCTCTCCTTCTACTAGGGGTTCCAGAATTATCTCAACTTGTCAGGCATAGAGGTGAGTACCTTAACATGCTGAGCCATTTGGACAGCCTGTAAATAATGTTTTAATGGAATAAATCATTCTTCATTTTTGTACTATCTATGCTGCTTCCTAAATATCATAGCATTTAAGAAATACTTATGACAAATACAAAGGTTGGCTCACAGATCTTAAAATGTTACTTTCTGGTATTTAAGAAAAAAAGTTTTTAAATCCATGTTCTAGAAGAGGAAGTGGATATTTAGAAATATACCAGAGGTCCTGAGATGCTTCCTATTAACACATGAGGACATAGAGGCATACTGAACATACCTAAGTGTTCCAGGGTTCCATGTGGGAATGTTGCTGAGATATGAGCACAGTTCTGTTTTGCTCAAGAGACAAAGACCTATTCATCCTATTATACTACTTCATCAAATTATAAAGGAAGTATTCATTCTGTCTTCTCTCTGCTAGGCAATATTCTAAGAAATGAGAATTCATTAGTGAATAAAAGAGAGACTTCCATGATTCCATGGATCATGCATTAGAAAAGCCAATTATTAGAATCAAGTTTGATGTATTAATATTACATAGTGAGTCTGGTAAGCAACACAAACAAAAAGAAAGAACTCGGGAATAAGGGAAGGTGGCAGCAGAATTGGGTAGGGATTTATTGCTAAAAGAAATGGTTAATGATGGCCTCAGTTTTGGAAGAATAAAAACCATGGTGAATGAGACTCAGCCAAAGCTTTTGAGGAGGAGGCAGGAGCTTGTGCTGAGAACATCCAATGAAAACCCTGAGTTCCTCCTCAAAGAGAAGGTTGAACCAAGGGTCAGGAGCTGGACAAGAAAGGGAGTCAAAAGAACAAAGAGAGCAGTGTGGGTGCCCACAGCTTGTGTGTGGTGGGGAACTGGTACAGAATGGATATGGAAGAAGAAGGCTAGCTAAACGGTACAAGAGCACTGTGCAAAGTTTTCCTTTTAACTCTTTCAAAGAAAAATGTTTCTAAAATCCCTTTACACAAAAACACAAAAGACACATGTGGATATCTACACATGTAAATTACAGTAGGTACTATGTTTAATTGTATGGTGGAAATATCATTCCCATTGGAGTCACCCAGTACTCTGCATATCCACTCTGCTACATGTTTATTTGATGATTCGGGAAAGTGGTCAATATTGTTATGACATGATTTATTGAATATTTTCTAAATGTCAGGCACCATATATATGCATATATATGCTCTCATCAAAGCCTTTCATAGCTACATAAGTTTATACTAATGGCGTTTGAACTATCTTGAGGTTAAATTAAAATTAAATGATGATAGATACTAGTTCAGAAGTAATAACAGTATCTGTCAGATAGCTCAGTGGATTAGTATATTTGCTGCTAAGCTCAATGACCTTATTTTGATTCCTAGGACTCACAAGGTAGAAAAAGAGAACAGAATACCAAAAATTGCCACTTTATCTGCATACATAAACTATGGTACGTGTTCATACACATTAAATAAGTAAATTCAAATAAAATTTTAGATTAAAAAACATACAATTTTCCTTTTGTGCATTTATATTGCTATTTAAATTTTCCCTATGTAGTGATTAGTAATGTTGGTTTATCTTTCTATGGAGATGATTTCTCAATACTTTATTCATGTAAACAATAATCTTTAGTGCTTACTCAGTATTGCTATGTGTATTAGACACTCTTCTAATCACATGTACTTCTCAAGTAAGTCAATTGATGTTCAAGAGAGGCAAAGTAACTTGACTGAGGTTACACATCCAATATATTGAGAAGGTGAGATCTGCTCTAGGCAATGTTGCTTTGAAGTTTGTGTGCTTCATCATTATCCCGATACTGTCTTGCCAATAACAAAATTAAAGAAAAAATAGTTTCTTTTCTATCTTTGCTGATACATATGGAAAACCTGTTCATTTAGATCTGGGGACCTAACCAGATTATTATCTTCAAATGTAAGGCAAGTCCTGTAGATCACATACTCCAGCTGACTGACTTCATCAAACCAAGCTTGAAGTAAGAACAAAGATGTATATGTACCTTTTCTCTTTGAATGTGTGAATGTCTCAATGTGTAGGTCTATTTGTATGTGAATGAATGTGTTTGCTTAGATGACATGTGTAGTATGAATCTAAGTGGTAATTAAAGGTATCATCTTATAGGCTTACTTACCAAGCACAAATTCCAGCATTTGATGAGACAATATTTAAAGTTAAAAATACTTGATATTGGAAGTGAGTGTGATTGGGGTGCATTGCATGAAATTCCCAAATAATTAAAAAATATTGTGTTGGGGAAAAAATAAAAATACTTATTCTCCTTTAGGGCATACATCTAGGTTTCCACATGTTCTTTCAAGCAAGTGCATCAGGGATGGCAATTCCAAACAAGCCTGAATGGTCCAATAGCATCAATGAAATGTTTCTCTACAACAGTCATGACATTTAATCCCTTATTTCATCCTTTACTCAAGAAGACCACAAATATGAACCGCTGTAATGGCTGCCATTTCTTGGAATTGTAAATATCTATTTTCTTTGTGTATTTCTTCTGTGCGAAAAACAGGTTCTAATCAAGGTCTCTATGTATCTCCCCTGATTGTAAATTTGAGAGTATCAACTTCCTATTTTATATCTTCAGGTGTTAACCTGCTCACAGAATAATTTTTCCTTTAGGGTGGGAAATATATTTTCATTACACTGTTCTTCTGATTTGAATTCTCTTTCTTGTTTCATACTCTACTCAGAAGACAGATCAGTTGATTTCTGAAAACAGATTCCCAAAGACAAACTTAATTGGCTCTGATAATATCCAGAGTCAAAGTAACAATCCCATCAGTGCAGATCTTTAATCACTGATGGACATGATCACATGGGGAATCTAAGTGGTAGAGTGATCCGATATACTAGTATGAATAAACTAAAACAGTCTCAGGAACATATGCCTGCAGTGGGGCCAGAAAATACTACTATGGTGATAACTGAGTTTTTTCTACTAGGGTTTGGAGACCTCAAGGAACTGAACCCCTTGCTCTTTCTGATATTTGGCATTGTCTATCTAGTCACAGTTTCTGGTAACCTACTTCTTGTGGTGTTGGTATGCACCCAACAAGGACTTCAGACCCCAATGTACTTCTTTCTAGCAAACCTTTCATGCCTGGAGGTTTGTTATACATCCAACATTGTACCCCGGATGCTGGTAGACTTACTACGGGAAGATAGGACAATATCCATGATAGGTTGTATACTTCAGTTGTACTTCTTTGGGGCCTTGGGAAGCACTGAGTGTTATCTCTTGGCAGTAATGTCATATGACCGGTACTTGGCTGTCTGCTGGCCCTTGCACTATTCAACACTATTACATGGAACCCTAACTGTGGGGCTAGCTATTTGTTCATGGCTTTGCGGCTTCTTAGTGGCAGCTGTCTTCCAGGCTGCTATGCTGTCCAGCTTGACTTTCTGTGGAGGCAATGAGGTTGACCATTACTTCTGTGACTTGAAACCTCTGCAGAAGCTATCTTGCTCGGATCCCCAGGTAGTTAACCTAGTCTGCATGAGCTTAACATCCTTGGTAACCCTGGTCCCTTTTGGACTAACTTTAGCCTCCTACTGGAAGATTATTTCTGTGGTCTTACATATACCTTCCATTATTGGCAGGCAAAAGGCATTTTCCACGTGTTCTTCTCATCTAGTAGTTGTGACTTTGTTTTATGGGACTTTAATCTTGGTCTATGCTGTGCCCCTAGCTGGCCAGGTCCCAGGTCTCAATAAGACCTTCTCCTTGTTCTATACTGTTGTCACTCCAATGTGTAACCCTCTTATCTATAGCCTCAAAAACAAAGATGTCCAGGTGGCTCTGAAAAAAATTAAGAATTCAATTATATGATTTTAGTTTCACTTAAATAATTAAAATGAAATAATTAAAATGATA
This sequence comes from Sigmodon hispidus, assembly GCA_004025045.1. NCBI lineage: Eukaryota > Metazoa > Chordata > Mammalia > Rodentia > Cricetidae > Sigmodon > Sigmodon hispidus. Next base: position 1,036 of record PVIH01028799.1, on the reverse strand, counting down.
GCAATCTGAAGCAAAAGCAACCTTCCAATCATCAAGGAAATCTTAGTGAGTCTATCATAATAGAGTAGGTTATGATTATTATAACTCCAAATATGTGCTAAGCCTCCAAATCACTACAATAAGGAAGAGTTTTTCTCAACATACTTCAAATAATCTAGTATTCCTTGAACATATTTATTCTGAAAGAAAGAATAAATTCTTGCTAGTTTATAGAAAGGAATTTAGAGTGAGGCATATAATATTGCCAAGAGTACAACTTATTTTTACTTGGGTTCCATCACTGTTCATTTAAATGTGATACTAAAACCAATTAATATGTACAATTAATAATTGATAATAAAATTCAAAAGTGACAGCCTTTATTTTGGTTCTATTGAGGTCATACTGATTTTATATTTTTATTTGTATTTTCAGATTATAATATAATTGTATCATCTCCACTTTCAATTTCTTCCCTGTAAATTGTCCTATACATTCCACCTTTGTTTGTTCCTTGTTTGTTCCTTTTTTATTATGAATAAATTAGTCACATTTTCTATCTGTGTATATCGTTATTCAATGTCCCTTCCCTCTCCCACCACATCAGGTCACTCTCTCTTTTCCACATTTCTCCATCTCCTCCCAAGCATGGAAAGGAGGTCCCAAGGTCCCAAGGTCCCAATATTGCTCAGTTCAGCCGTCCACATCTGGCAGATCCAGTTTTCTGCCCCCCAAAACGAGACTGAGTCAGGTGTTCTTCTACGGGGAATGGGATCCAAGGAGTCAGTAAAAGGTGTTTCTGATCCCAAGCTGTTTAGTGGTTGTGGTTTGCAGCTTGGGCATGCTTTGTTTTTTTCTTGTTTGTTTGTTTGTTTAGAGTCCACTAATGAGTGAGTACATCCCCTGCTTATCTTTCTGAGTTTGTGATAAATCACTCAGGAGGATATTCTCCAAATCCATCCATTTGCCTGCAAATTTTAGGATATCATTTTTTCTTACTGCTGAGTAGTACTCCATTGTGAAGATGTACCACAGTTTGTTATTCCATTCTTCAGTT
>PVIH01028798.1:0-14628 GCA_004025045.1 Sigmodon hispidus | reverse complement strand
CTGAAACTCCCCATCCCCTCCCTGGGCAGGGAGCAGACAGTCCTATGGTCCCACTGACCCAATAATGCTTAGATCAGTCTCCACTTCTGGCCAAATCCAGTTCTTTCCCCCCTCCCTCAAGAGTGAGTCAGGTGTTCCTATATTTGGACTGGGGTTTGAAGGGTCAGTCCAGGGTGTTTCTGATCCCAAGCTGTTCGGTCGTTGTGGTTTGCCTCTTGGGCATGTTTGGCTTTTTATCCTCCTGAGCGAGGTATCACAATCTCAGAGAGATAAGCAGGGGATGTACTCACTCACTAGTGGTCTCTAAACAAACAAACAAGAAAAAAAAGTTTTTCAATTTATATGAATGTCTGTTTTCCACAAAGATTTGGTTTATAGCTTCTTTTTAATTTAACCATGATTTGGCTTCTAAAGGTACTACAATGACATATTGATTTGACCTTTTAATTCTGTGTTAGCTGCAACTGAGACATTTAGTGTGACTTTATTTTTTCAAAAGAACTATTTTGAATTTTCAGAAAGACTAATGTCTTATAGTCATGTTGAAATTATTTTGTGATTTCCTCATTGGATATGCATTCTATTTATGATACTATATTTTTATATCTATAACTTACATTTAAGCAAAGAGTGTCTGGTATTGTTGACACTTACAGTTATTACAAAGTACACTAAAATGCTTTCTCTACAACAGTGATTACAGACGTATTGTTTCATTGATGATATCTTTCTTTTTTGCTTTTACTTTTCTCTCATGTAATACATCCCAAATGAAGCCTTCCATTACTTTTCTTTTCTTAGCTCTTCTCTATCTTCTTTCTCCTCTAGATCCACTGCTTCCCTCTCTCTTTTCAGAAAAGTGCATGTCTCCCAGAGATTTCATACAGTCATGACATAAGAAAATTGAGTAGGATTAAGCACAAATACTCAAATCAAGGTTGGACAAAATAATCTACCAGTAAAAAAAAATGAATATCTAATGCAGGCACCCAAGATTAATGTCTTGGTAGGCCTCATCTTTTTCTCTGAAGTTGTGAATATGTGCTGCATTGTAGACATAATGGTTTCCCATATGGCATATTATATATGGTTTATATGAATGCAGTTGTCTTGGTTGAGTTCACAGAAGAAACTTTCTCAAGCAACATATGGCAGTCCAAATTTCAGTTCAAAACCTTTGCCTTAGCCTGCTGTTTGAAATCTGGATCATACATATGTGGTTCAGAGAGCAGCTAGAAAATTATTTATTATTAGCATTCAATGAAACTTACAAAAGGACCTTTACTTAGTTCTGTAATCTGACATTTTCCCCACATATTGTATTTATTTAAATTAGGTTAGATGAATGTTTTAATTCATGGTGTTGTTAAAGTTGAAACTCTTAGATTTTCTTTATAAATTGATGAAATATTTTTTATCATATTTATAACTTAAAGAACCTGTTGATGAATTATCTCATTTTGAACATTCATTAAATAAAGAGACACACTATTTGAAACACATACTGTTCGAAATACTTAAGGATTATTCACTGTTGCCCTTTTGTATATACCTCAGTGTAGGTTCATGATGTAATATGATAATTAAAACAAATTAAGAATATTTTTGTAAATTAGAGAATCTTGAAAGATGAAACAAATTCTAGAGCCATATTACTATTCTGGATATGGGTTCTTGAAAAATTTATGGCATGCATTTTAGTGACTTCAGCTTATTTTATTTAAGAAAATTTATGTTACATTGATTACATTTTAAATATGTTACTGAATCAATTAACAATTGAAATTTCAATTTGGTTAATGTAACATTGGAAACCCTCTTACTTTCATTTCTCTGCACATTTGATAAAATACTTTGAAACAATGATTTATTTTTAAAAAATTCCTATGTGGTTCACAGTTACAAGTGACAGAAACTTGAATCAGCTATTCATATTTTGTCCAAAATGAAGTAAAGAACAATCCATTCATACTATTAAGAAGCTCACTATCTTCTCTTTTATGCAGTATAAGGTCCATCATATAGGGAATGGTGCCAACCATAGTTGGAAAGGCTTCCCATATCAGGTAACATAAAATAATCTCATTTACAGACACATCAACACCTCCACACAGCTGTCACATTGCTCCTCCACTGCTGACGTTGTTCATCAGTCTTCAAGCTTTTGCCTCTTTTTTTTGTAGTCTTATCATACTTATCATGTGCACATTTTCCAAAGTTTTCTGATTTTATTTGCATATTTGTTAGGTTAACCGTCTCTTTTCTGGGAAGAAAAATCAGTTGTCATCTAAATGCATGCAAGTAAGTGTGAAGGAAATGTGTGGTTCACTGTTGTTCACATAGCAATTTTTTAATAAATTTTCAAAATTATAAACTGTGAAAATTGTACATTGGCCTAATTGATTTCAGTAGGTATTCCATTTAGTTTTGATCTGGTAAGCATTATTTTTTTCAGTTCTGTATACTTTTTAAAAGTTTCTTAATTTTTAGTCAGTAATGGATATTTTAGAGGCACATCAATTTGAACATTATGTAAATGTATGAGATACACAGTATTATTTCACAAAACACATATATAATGAAATATATAATTAAAAATGTTACTATAGTATTTTATTTTATAATAAAACTCCTGTTATTCCTAATATTGTTCTTGTATGAATGATATGTCATTATTTCTTAGTTGTTGAGGACTTTTTTGTTATATTTCTTGCTTTCCATTTCTACTCAGCACTAACAGTGTATAATGTAAACAAGCTTCATATATATTTTTTGTTGTTGTTTGTGGGTTTTTTGTTTTTTTATTTATTTTTGAATAAATTCTCATTTTTTATCCATGTTTTGAATATCCCCTTTTTCAGACTCCCTTCTGCTTCCTGCTCCTCCCAGTCACTCTCTCCTTTCCCCATCCCCCCTCTCCTCCCCATCAAGGGCTCAGTTCAGCATCCACTCCAAACAAGTCCGCTTTCCTCATTCCAGTATCAAGACTGGTTTGTGAGACCTCGCCCAGGAAGATATTCTCCAGATGTTCCTCTGGAGGGAATGGGCTCCAAGGTGCCACTCCGAGGTGCTTCGGATCCCAAGCTGTTCAGGTTGTGGTTTGCAGCTTGCATGTGCTTTCCATTTTATTTAAAGTAACATATCTTACTGTAGCACAGGCTGATCTTGAACTCATGTGTATCCAAGCTAGCCTTTAAAGTCCACTAATAAGTGAATATATCCCCTGCTTATCTTTCTGGGTTTATGATACCTCACTCAGGACACTCAGGAGGATGTTCTCCAAATCCATCCATTTGCCTGCGAATTTTTTTTTTCTAGTCATCCATTTTTTTTTTCTCAAAACACACATGAAAACAAAAGAAAATAATAAAACTCCCCAAACTAAGAACATTAAATGTAATCATGCTCAAAAAAGTAAACAAAAACAATACAAACAAACAAACACCCACTTCACAGGACATATAATGGAGTCTATTATGTGTAGTTCAACTACTTCTTAACAAAAGAATTGTCCTGGAATAACTAACACTCAGGGTTACTGAAAAATGATTTTTCTCTATCACAACAGACATAAGTGACAGTTGGTAACCTTTACTCTGGAGGATAGATTTTCATTTGTGGGTATGTGTGTAATTTAAACCTCTTTATTGACCTATCATCTTTCAATGAAATAAGAAGGCTTTTGCTTAAAGTCCACTAATTAGTGAGAACATTCCCAGTTTATCCCTCTGGGTATGTGAGACCTCGCTCAGGAAGAATAATAAAGAATTTAGTATTCTCTAAATCCATTAATTTGCCTGTGAATTTTAGGATATATATATATATATATATATACATATATATATATATTTATATTTACTGCTGAGTAGTACTCCACTGTGTACATGTATCATAGTTTGTTAATCTGTTCTTCAGTTGAGGGGCATCTAGGTTGTTTCCAGGTTCTTGCTATAACAAATAATGCAGCTATGAACATAACTGACCGTTTGGAGTATGAATGTGCATCTTTAGGGTTTATGCCCAGTAGTGGTATTGCTGGATCCTTGGAGAGATTGATTTCCAGTTTTCTGAGAAACCACCGTACTATATTCTAGAGTGGCTGAACAAGTTGTCATTCCCACCAACAATGGACAAGTGTTCTCCTTGCTCTACATCCTCTCCAGCATAGGCTGTCATCTGTGTTTTGACTCTTAGCCATTCTTACAGGTGTAAGGTGGTATCTCTAAGTTGTTTTGATTTGTATTCCTCTGATGGCTAAAGATATTGAGCACTTTTTCAGATGCCTTTCAGCCATTTGTAATTCTTCTGCTGAGAATTCCCTTTTTAGTTTTGAGCCCCATTTTTTAATTGGATTTTTAATGGTTTTGGGCTCTAGTTTTTTGAGTTCTCTATTTATTTTAGAGATCAGTCCTATGTTACTTATAGGGTTGGTAAAATTCTTTCCCCATTCTATAGACTGTTGTTTTGTCTTATTGACACTGTCTTTGGTCTTATAGAAACTTCTCAGTTTCAAGAGGTCCCACTTGCTGATTGTTGTCCTCAGTGTCTTTGCTACTGATGTTATATTTAGGAAGTGATCACATGTGCCATTCCTTTGGAGGGTATTTCCCACATTCTTTTCTATCAAGTTCAGTATAGCTGGGTTTATATTGAAGTCTTTTATTAACTTGGATTTGATTTTTGTGCAGGGTGATAGGCTTGGATCTATTTGTATTTGTATACACAATATCATCCAATTATTCAAATAAAATTTTTGAAGATACTATCATTTTCCATTGAATAATTTTGGCCTCTTTGTCAAAAATCAGGTATTCATAGGTATGTGGTTAATGTTGGTGGCTTCAATTCAATTCCATTGATCCAGAAATTTGTTTTTATGCAAGTACCAGGCTGTTTTAATACTAAAGCTCTGTAGTATAACTTGCATTCTGGCATGTTGATGTCATCTGAGGGTATGATGCCATTCTTTTGATGAGCAAAATTGTTTTGGCAATTCTGGCTTTCCTGTTATTCCAAATGAAATTTAGTATTGTTCTTTCAAGGTCTGTAAAAAAATGTGTTAGGATTTTGAGGAGGATTGCATTGAATCTCTAGATTGTTTTTACTAAGATTTCAGATCTTGTCTGCAGTTCAGAGGTGAGTGAGATCCATCTCCTGGGCCTCCTATAGTCTTAAATGCAGAGGACAGAGACACAGTTCCAGATCTGACCTCATGCCCAGTTCTGCCCTAAACCAAGGCTGGAAGAAACCTTCCCCAGCAGTTACAAGGACACATAGCATAAGTCTGGGCCACACCTCCAAGTCAAGTTGCTTCTTTACAGATGGACATCTCTCCAGATGACATTGACCTAATGGTCGAAGCAGAGTAAAATTCATGCCAATTATGTGTGCAGAGCAAACAGGAGAAACACAACCCCTGTAGCCACAACTAACTAAGGTCCAACTAAGACCAGATTAAGAAATGAACCAAGGAAGTAATTGGCAGATGCCAGTGTAAGAATATATATAACGATATAAAAAAAATAACAAAACACCACCAGAAGAAGTTGGTAGGTCTACAAAACTAAGATCCAAACAGAGCAATGAAGAGGAAGCTGAAGAAAATATTTAAAAACACCTTTATAAAGAATACAGTAGCCTTAAATGAGGATATAAAAAATTCCCTTAAAGAAATAGAAGAAAATACAAATAAAAAATTGGAAGAGATGAACAAATTCTTCATGCATACTTTAAAGACAAACATGTTTTACCATTCTCACCTTCTAACATTAGCTCAGGCAAAAACAAATATGTAAAATATGCCTTTTACCAACTTTTATATCAAAACATCTTTTAAACTGAAATCAATGTTTATCATTTTGCTAGCTTGGAAAATATCAAGCCAGGTAAATTCTTTACAAAGCTTAAAGGTAATTGTTATAACAGAGACACATACATATTTTCAAGTCCAACAATATTGTTCAAAATGTTTTAAATTAATTTTTAATTTAAATTTTTTTCCCATATCTACTACTGAACCCTCTCTCTTTCCTCCCCCTGACCCCATTCTCCCCCAGCCTTTTTCATACCTTATTGTCTCATTCATTCTCCAAGGTATGGCAAGGAGCTCCAAGGTGAGTCAGGTCTGGCATATGCAGTCAAGGCAGGTCAAAGTCCTTCCCCCTAATGAAGGCTGAGTAAGTTGTTCTTCTGTAGGAAAGGAACTCCAAGAAGCCTGTTCATGTACCAGGAATAAACTCTGGTCCTATTAGAAGAGGCTTAGCAAAGCATATTTACAGAAATAGGAGGGAATTGCCTCTCATCCTGTCAGTATCATAACAGAACGATTCCCAAGATCTGTAGTGGTATTTCAGATAAGAAACTTGAGAATTATCAGTTCCCAGAGAATTTTAGGAGATAACATTTGAGGGAAAAAAATGAGGTTTTGTGGAATGTTCATAAATTTTCTATGCATAATGACAAAGTGACACTAAAAACTACAAAGAGAATCAACAATCTTCTAAGAGATAAGAGAATCATATAGGCTGCATGCTCCTAAAAGTATTCTTGAATATCTCAAAATCCACAGTTCTTGCCAAGGGAGAATTTCTTTGTGGATTTTGCTTCATGGAGACCTGTTGGCCAAACACTCATATACTGTCAAAAACTAGGCTGCTTGGCTCCCATTACTGAGACAATACTAAAAATCTCCTCTCCTCTATTATAAGTATCAGATATACTATACTGCTTTTCCATTATTGTTAATTTGTATTCTTTATTCTGAGAATTATGAAATCCACTGAATAACTATCTCAAATTAAATACAGTTGTGTTCACTTCAATTTACATACTGGAAGGAAACTATAAGGTGAAATAATGCGTATATGTTCCCTTTTTGTAGTTATTGTAAAGAATGGAAATCTAAATGCAAAGAAAGAAAAAACTCTAATTAAGTTTTGTTAACATATACTCAATGTTGCTCAAAATAATATTTATTGTCAAAAGCTAATGAAGTGTTAATGGATTGTTCACATGCTTTTTTTAAAATCATTATTTCATGAATGCTTTTAAGAATTTTTAGATTCTGTGTATAAGTTGGAAAGGACTAATTGGCTAATGCTTCAATATATATTAGTGTTTGACTAAAGCAGTTCAAAAGCCTTATTCAGAAGAAATTAAATAATAATTGTATTTATTTTTAAGTTAAATTTACCTTGTCTTGTAGACCATATACTAAGTTCAAAGTGCTTTATATAAATTACTTTAATTTCTCCTTGAATTATGATATCACAGTGTTCCTTATATGAACTTTAAGAGATAATTAGCTGTTACACAAAATAATGCTAATTGTTCAAAATATTCATTATCTCATAGATGGACTTATTCAAATGAACTATTACATATATATTCCCCATACTTCTTTATTCTTGCAGTGCTGTATTAACTTATCTAGAAAGCAGTTCATTTTGAATCAATGCTTTAATACATTCATGCAATAGAAAGCATTTATATTTTGTTACATTGTGAATAAGCATGCATGTACACACAATTGAAAGATCTCATTGCAACCTACATGGAGTACATAATATTTTTGTTACTCAGCATCATTTTTATATTTGTTTATACTTGGACAATATAGAATTCATCATTGCCTGTAATTGTTATCATGTAGAATTGCACTTGAATGTATTATATAAGGTCACATATATCAACATAATGTACAAAAATTTTCCTATGGGGGCACAGCTGTCTACTAACTCTAAGTAAGATACCATTAAATAAATGACATAGTTCTATGCAACTACAACTTAGTAAACCAGTAAGTTTATAATTTTTCTTTCTAATAGCAGCATAAGAGAATTTTTATAGGTGCTGGGGAGATTGACATGTACCTGTGTGACATTGAATACTCCCAACTTGGAAGGAGTGAGGAACTCCCATCACCAGCATCTCTGTAGTCCTACCTTTCCATTAAAGTCAGTCTTCCACTCCACTCCTTTTTTACTCTCAGACTCCTCAAGACCATATATATATATATATATATATATATATATATATATGTGTGTGTGTGTGTGTGTGTGTGTGTGTGTGTGTGTGTGGACAGCAACTACAAACCCAACAACAGATTTATTAAGGTAACTTCTTTATCCAGGGGAGACTTGAATATTCCAATATCATTTCCCTCAACCTAAATATTACTATGATATTATGAGTATTTCATTTCCATGACTTCAAAGACCATAGAGTTCATTGGTTGCTACAGAAGCCTTTGCTTTATATTGGTGATAGCCACTGTCATATCAAAATGAGTTATATACCACAACATCCATATTTCCCATGTTAATTATAAGCTGTAAATTGGTTATGATGGAAATAACTTACTTATCCAATGTAATCATTAATTTGTTCTAGAAAATTTGCATTGAAATCCTAGTTCAGCTTATGTTTTTGCCCTTGGTGTATTCAGCTAATGAAAATAGATTTGTGGATTCCGTTTTTAGTGTATCTTGTTTTATATGTCAAGCAGCCATTTAAAACAAAACTTCTTTATAGTTCAAATTTTGTTGTGTTTATGTAGGTGATACATTAAATTTAAATAGTCTGAAGTACTTTTTTACATAAATAAACCTAAAATATGCTGATGTTACTGATATTACATGTTCTTGTTTTCTAATAGTAGTAAATATCAGCACTTCATGGGTATCTGTCAGGATTGCCAGATTGTTCTGTACGTTAAAAAAAGGAGTAGACAGAAACAAATATGGGTGCAAAATAAAATTAGATAGTCTGGTAAGAATGAATGCAAACAGGAGCAGGGCAAAGTTAGACAATCAATGTCAATGCCATGCAAAGAAATACCATCCCAACATCCTAAAAAGCAGCCTTATTACTGAACCATTTGCATAGCACAGGCTTTCTCAGTATGCTTTTTAATGTGTGTAGTTTATAATTAGCCATGGTCACTTTATGACTCTAGATTATTTTGGCCTGTGTTACCAGGGCTCCAGGCAGTTCTAAACAACTGAAGTCTGAAGATTCTCAGCCTTGTCATCGACAACTGATTTTTTGCTTTCTGCCATACTCTCCTGCCTCCTTCCTTAGAGTATGCATACCTTTGGGGCATTGGCATAAAAGACAGGATTTTGTCTTAGCTCATTGTGGCTGTCAAAAGTAGGCAATTTTAGTTTCAATATGCCATGTATACCATTTTTCCTATTGCACTAAGAAAATAGAGAACTTCAATAACTATTATTTCAATTCATATTTTTTGTATTTAAGAGAAAATATTTTTTAATTTCTTGTACTGTGTGATGATCATACCTTCTTTTTCTCATTTTTTTTTTGGTTATTGCTTTTTTTAAAGGGTTAGCACTATACTGGATAAGTGGAAAAAAATCAAGATTCTTGCATTTTGCATAACCTTACAGGCAAATATTTTGGCAATCTACATTGCAGGTGAGGTAGATAAATGTGAGGTGGTGGCCTGTGAGTTGGTTATTATTGAAGGAGACTTGAAAGATGATGGAATGAGCTGAGCTGGCAGGTTGAGTGTCAAGCAATGGAATGATGCATCAGACTAATAGATCAAGACTTGAATTATTTGCAACTGAAGAAAAGTAAACTAATAAAAGATACACAAGAAGAAAGAGATTTGTTCCGAATTTGCTGAAAGATGGATAGCCCAAATGAAAAAAAAGACAATGGATCATGTTGAAGTTAATGTAAAGTGAATCTTAAGGAGAAAGTATAAGCAAACGTTGCTGGGCCAGACTCTGTTGGACCTGAAGATGTGTAATTCTCCAGTCCCTATTTCATCTTACTATGAGTTAGCCAGAGGCTAATGGAAACTGATATTGAAATGAAATGTCCATATTTTAATTGAAGACTACATTCTCTACTTGCCATCTGCCCTACCCCTCATGTTTCTTTCTTTCTTTTTTTTTTTTCACCAAATTGTGCCAGCCTTTTCCGAGATTTCCAGCCGAGCAACTTTGAGAAGAGCATTTAAGAGAATGTGAATACAATGCAAAGTATCTTCAATGCAGCTGTGATGTGCACATCTGTGATTTATTTTTATCATAGCAAACATTTGTTACTTTCTAGTGTTCCCACAAAAAGGAAACAGCAGTCCATTCCTTCTCTCCGTTGGAAGGTTACTTATCAGCGCAATGCAAACTGCTCTCTCTCTGAAGAAAAAACACATAAATGGGCTGCCTTACTGAGAGCCTGCAGAGCCTAGGCAAATGCTGTACTTTGGGAGACTTCAATCTGCACAATGTTCTACTCAAACAAAAATATTCTAGGATTTCAGCCAAAACCACAAAAGTCTTCAGGGGTGTGGAGGTTTTCAAGTTTACTATCTTTGAACAACTTCGTCTCTGTGTTTATTCTTTACTCTTTCCATCAGATGCAATCAAATTAAGAGAAAACTCTAAGACCACCACCTACCAGGGTCTTGTGTATGTTAGACAAATATTCTGTTCAGCCCCATCACTTAAATCAAACTTAGCTCATCTCTACCTCTTTCCTGACTGCTCACAAAGTAGACCACATTGTCCCTTATCATGAGGTGATTCCTAGACTCTTCACTTGGCTTCAAGAGCAACAGAGAAGGTCAGTTATGCTTGATCCTTGTGAATTTCATCTTGTTGCACATTCCTGAAGTTACCATCTCTAAAGGGTCATCCTATTATACTTTGTATCAATCAGTACTATAGAAATTCAGAAGAGCTTATATACAAACCTTTTGGAATTTTACATTATTTTGAATTTGGGGGAGTGGTTGGCTTATCTTGGTGACCCCATTGGCATCAAGAATTATTCTGCTCATTGGGCTTGCTTTGTGATGAGTTTCAAACATCCCAATTCAGTTTCCATGTTCAGATAGATTCTTCTAAGACAGTTAAGCGTAGCACTGTGGAATTTCCCCAGGCAGATGGAAAATTACTGACCAGGTATATAATTGAAACTTCCACATCTAACTTCCTTAGGAAGAAAGGCAGAAAGGAAATAATGGGAAAAGGAAAAGATGTAAAGCTATCAGTCTACAGACTGTGTCCTTAAAGGCTCAGAGTGCAGATGAAGGTCAAAGCAGGAGCCTACAGCTATATGAGTATAAATAGTAGCAACCATCCAATATGTCTTGTTGGTATGCTTTATCTAAAGACATCTCACTATCAGGTTTCTGCATTATTCACATTGGGAAAATTGTAGGGAGCTGAAAACTAAAACTTACGTTAATATTGCCTGTTCTTTACTTGAGTATGTTACAGGCATCACAATTCAAAGCTTGCTCAAGCAACATACAAGGGCAATCAATTAACATTTAGTTCTATAGCTTATCAATTATTAGAGAACTATAGCAAATATCATGATACAAGTAAATAAAATGAAATGTTTCTTAAAATCTTTCTTAAAAAGTCTTGTTTGATTATTGCTATAAAATGTAATGATACTGGGATTTATATACTTTACATGATTCTTACACATTTTTTAATATTTCCTAAAAACCATGCCCAATATTTGAAAATTTTAACTAAAGTAATATTTAGAGTCTAGTTTTGATGCGCTGTTACTGAAGTTTTTTTCAAAAATGGTAAAGTGTCTTATATAAAATTCTATAATGAAAAGACAGCGCTTTTGCAACTTGACTGCATAAAATGAAACATGATGAAAATGAATTATTAATATGCAGGTTATGTTAGATGCTGTTTCAAAATTTCAGAAAAAAATGAACAGTAATCAAATGATGGTGTCAGAAAATACACAGCAAGCAGAGAGCCAATTATGTAAATGAATGCCCAAGGTTAGCATGATACAATGCTTTTTAATTTGACAAATATTAAAATCAACTTGTTCTTAATGTAATAGCTGGCTGTGACAATAGTTAAAGAGCACCAAATGTTTTTGTAATCCCCTGTCAAATTAAAAATGCTGTTGTAAGTGACCTGCTTTCCTTATTACACAAGTAGTAAGGCTTAAAATGTGCAATATTTCCTTGATTTCAAAAAACATTGGCTAGAAAAACTACTGTGATAAAAGTCATTATGAGCAGCCATCTCCTTCAGTTGAAAGTATACAATGGCAATCTGCTTTCAAAGCACATTTTAAAAAAGCATTTCTCAGATGATTTTTTTTGAATGGTCTACAAATTTATTGTTACAATTTTGTTATTTTTAAGTGTAATTCTGTAAAAAAAATCTTCAGTAAGGTTTGCATTCTCCATATTCCTTTTCTTTCACAGTAGCCATTTTACAAGATTCACTCATTCACTGGTTGTGGTTCTTTGAATATAATTTATCCCCATAAGGTTTGTCTTTGTTGAAGTACGTTTGAACTTGCTGGAGAAACTCTGTTACTGCGCTGGTGGACTTTATGGTCTTGATAAAGCTCAGTGTGACACTCAGATCTCTTTCTATTGCCTCTGAATCAAGATATAGATTTCTCAGCTCCTTCTTAAGCACCATGTATACCTTTATGCCACCATGATGATGGTGGACTTAACCTCTAAAGTGTAGGCTACCACAATTAAATGTTTTCCTTCATAAGAGTTGCCCTGCTTGTGGTATCACTTCATAGCAATAGACTTTCTAAATAAGACAATGATCTACAGAATATATGTTTAGATTTTTGTGCAAATATGTGTACATACACTTTGAGAAATGGCACTATGAATATTCAACAATGGAAAAATATAGAAATATATTTTAAAGATTATTTTAAAATTATTAAAATATTAAACGTTTATATTCTTTGAAAATTAATTAAACCAAAAGTGTCTAATTTAGAAATGATGCATTTTTTGACATCATATTATTTCTCTATTACCTTTCCTCACCTTATGTCCTTCTTTATAATCTCTCTGTGTTCTTTTATCAAATATGTGTTTATATTTTTAATTAATTGCTATTATATTTATAGATTTATATGCACATGTTTTTATTTGCAGATATGAATAAATTATATCTAAAATTCAATTCAATTTATTTCATATAGAAGTAAAAATAAAGACTTCCATAGACCACTGTTTATTTCCTAAGAGAAAAAGTCAACTTTTTCATATAATTTTTCCTTTGAAAGTATTTGAATGAAAGATGCATTTTGTATAAAATCTAAAATATCCAATCAATGTATAAAAAAATAGAACTGCAAGCACTATCTTTCTAGAAAATGTGAAGAAGCAAGAAGGAAAAATTCAGGATTATATGGAAACTGAAGAAACAGTTTTAGCTGGGATGAGGCATGTGAGCAGCAATTAAGGGAGTCTAGAGGATAGCATTGATTTTAAAATGTTAACAGTCATTTGCTAATGGAAGAACCACATGATCCTCTTGTCAGACATAAGGAGAACAATTTATTTATTATTTATTTATTTATTTATTTATTTATTTATTTATTTAGCAAGTAGAAACTTTCTTCATGTCTTTGAAGGAGGCTGGATTTGTCTAAATTTCTTACCTTGGGTGAAGGCATTTTTTTGGGGAATGAGACATTACAACATTTTTTTCTGATAAAGAACTGTTTTGTTTCTTTTGTAAGTACTTCCTGATAAAATTGGGGCAACATCGTCAAAGCTGAGAAAGCCTGGAATGCTGGTGAGAAGGATGAGAAGATGGGAATCAAGCAATAATGAGAAATATCTGCTCTCTACCTTAGTGCCCAGACTAACTAGATTACTTTGGAAATAAATGTAGGGCCATTATTTGATTGTATAAATATAGAAATTCCAAATTTTCATAAATTTTATTTAAGAAGTAGGATGAGATCACTTCTGTAGTCTCAGTTGTAGCGGGAAATGATTCTATCCATCCTGAGAAAATTTCAATCATAGTAAAAAGATATTTATCTTTTCTTAGAAAGTATATTTGTAAAATCTATCTGCAAGTCCTCCTCTAAAAAACTTCCCCAAATCTGATTGAGTTAAAGGTAGGAAGAGATGGCCAAGCTTCCTGTGGGGAGGTTTAATTGCAGGTAGAGAAATCTGGGGTGGGAGTCCTAAGGAGGTCAGAAGGACTCAAGTGAAAGAAAGGTGTTGGAGGAATCAGTAGAGAGGTTGAGCCCCAATATGAAAAGATTTGTATTTAGACCTCCTGAAGGACTTGGCTTTTAGGTCAGTGAAATAGTATCAGTCATGTAAAGGAAGCCGACCCAAGGACCCATGAATATTTTCATAAATTGGAGGCCTTTTTTTGGGACAGAGAGCAAATAGGATTATCCTCAGAGGTATTAGAATGGAATAGAGGAAAAAGGGTAGAGATGTTGGCTTGGATATTTATCACTCTTATCATCAGAATATTTTTCCAAAGCTATATCATTAGTAGGGGCCTGTTGACCCTAACAGTGAATTATTTCTCCCTGCTTGAAAAGATAAGAGACTTTTGGTAGGTTTAGGATTAAAGATTCGGTGGTAATAAAGTTGACTCTACTTTGTTTTTTTTTATGAAAACTTATTTTTTTTCTTCTTTATTTTATATTTAACAAAAAAGTAACATGAATTTAAAATGAGGAAAAGTTAACAATAACTATGAACAGGATAAGAATCATAAGCATGGCATATCAAGGGTGGTAATGCAAATAAGATTGCTACACATAAATTTACTATGTGTTCAGCTTTCCCTCTGAAATTTTTTTTCCCATCCCTGTATATCC
>PVIH01028797.1:0-14631 GCA_004025045.1 Sigmodon hispidus | reverse complement strand
GAGATATCAGTCACTCAGAAGTAGATGATTCCTTTTTGGAGAGGTAGAAAAATGCCATGTAGATGGCACTACATACCCTCCATCACCACATAAGAATAAGAAAGTTACCAGCAGCAGGCACAGGTAAAATTGTTCTATGGGTGAGTAATATCCTGATAGATCATCGTGTTAGGTCAAGAGACTCAATAACAACCACCAGTGGGCAGAGTCAATCCTTCATTTAAACATCTACTAAATCCCATTACATTACTATCATTTCTATCAATATCATACACACTACTGTTGTAATATCAATGGCTATGTTTTTAAAAATAAAATAATAACTAACAGTGTAGCAAAATGAGCAATTATTTTAAAACTATCCCAGGTTATTCCCTGGCTGGAAATGGATGCATGTATGAACATGGTGAGACTCTGGATTTAAATTTAGTGGTTTCAATTCTAGAATAACAATGTTCTGTTAGAAAATACTATTTGAATATATCTAAGAAGATACTGTTTACCATTTTTCCCTTTACCTAATGATTCAGCCTTGAAACTATGCCTGGATTTTGATGAACAGGAAAGCTTGGTTCAGAAAGATTCCTCTGATTTATAAGGCATTTTTAATTGCAGAACTATTTACTGAATGACAGGATAGTAATTTGAAACTGGATTTCAAGTTGAAAAAACTTTACTAGCACTCAAAACCTTATGTGTTGACCTCAAATATTTGCTGTTTTGTGTGTACAGCTTGGAGTAGGAAAGCTGGGCTGCTAGGCTTGCACTTTGCTTTGTATGTCAATAATAAACCAAATTCCACCTCTTAGATAAGCAAGTCTAATTTGGTATCTTAATATTTCTGTCTTTTAAAGGTATTAGTAATAGTTACATTATGAAGCAACACATGTTCTCTTAAGGAGACATTGTATATCTCATGATGAAGAATGTACTGAGATATCTCTGAGGTATGAAATATATTGCTCTGTCAGCTAAATTGACCATGCACTGATTTTTATCTAAAAATATCTGTATGTCTACTTAATTCCATTTTTCTGCTGCATTTACCTGATATTAACCATGTTTTGTGAGTAATGTAAAAAAATACCACCATTTCCAAGTAAAGTTTAGGCTAAGTGGAGTTAATTATCTCTAACTCCAAATGTTTCTGTGACTATTGGAAAAAAAATTTCACACATAGGTAATATGATATATATACAATTTTGTCCTGAATTTTAAGTAATAACTAGACTATGAATAGATTTATTTTAAATCATGGTTCTTCCATGGTCTTTTTTGTTTATGGTGTAGGATGAGAAAGAAAATGGACGTATTTCCAATCTCATGACCAAATATACTCACTTAAATCAATACACATTCAATAAAGACTCACTGACGACACAAAATTCAACTCACATTCATTAAATAGATTATTGAAACTAAAGATGATTTCAGAGAGAATTTCTTCAAGAAAGTTAAATTCAAGCTGCTCTTTGTATAGCTGTGATGCAATTCCCTGCATGTGTCAAGCTATCCTTGCTTGTGCTCATTGACTGACTCTTCTGCTGGGGAATCCTTAACTACAAAGATATGTGTTCACAGTGACCCCTGCTGGACAAATTGGCAAAGTGATGGTAGAACCAGTGCTTTATCTGAATTTGCCTAAAATAGGTGACTTCCTTTTAATTTAATCCATTGTTCCCAGCATTTTCCATGGTACATCTTATGTCTACTAACAATATATTATCTCACTTTTTTCATTTGTTTCTAATTTCTCCAGAACTGTGTGTTAGATAGACTCTAAGAGCCTGAGTGTAAGCATCTACAATCATCAAGGATGCACTTCCTACTTCTTCCTTCCACTTGCAGACCCAAGCATACTCAAGTGCCTAAGCAGACTGGTTATACTTTGTCAACTTGTCTCAAACATATAGATATCTGAGAAGAGGAAAATTTGTTTAAGGAATTACTTCTGATAAGACTGTCCTTTGACAAAGTTTTTTCTTTATTAGTAAGAAATGTGGGAAGTCACAGTCACAGTGAACAGTACTACTACCAGACAGGTGATCTTAAGTTATAGTACATTGTCTCAGCTTTAGTTCCTGCCTACAGGCTTCTGCATTGAATTTCTGTTTTTACTTAACCCAGTGATGGAATATAAACTGTAAGATAAATACAATTTATCTTCTCCAAATTAAAGGTATGGGCTTTGTGATCCTCATGACATAGGTAAGATAAGACTTCAGATAATCTTACCTGTGAGCGAAAGGCCCACATTTAAGGTGGTGGTGTTTAGGGGATGCTGAGTTCTCATTGTGCAAGTTGATCCAGCCTCTTCTGTTTCAACCCAGAAACTCTCCCAGATCTGATTCTCCCATTTTAATCATTGTCATCCTTCTGATTAATGTACTCCAGTTTTTCTGTGACATGGGCCTCAGAAGAATTTGGGAGCCCATTTACCCCACACTTCTTGTTTGTAACTGTTTCCTTTTGTAGGTCCCTTATTCTTAAATTTATGACAGTTAATTCATATGTATTTGAATATATTCTGCGTTAAATTTTGTTTATAAAGCCATGCAAGGTGGCATAGAACTGGCTGCAATGTGAAGGCTTCAAAGCTTTGATTGAACTAACCTGAGTACCCTGTGGCAGGTGTTGTTTGTACATCACAAAAATCAATCCATTCTAGGGAACTTTCTGATTGAGAGCATAAGAGAAGCAAGAAAATGGGATCTTCAATGCTCACCTTCAAAGGCCAAGACAGGATAATAAGCTTTTTTTTTTTAGAGTATTTGTAGGTAAACTGAAGATGAGAAAGTTGAGAAACAGGTTCTCAGGCACCTGCTGAAGCAGTACAGGAAAGACTTGCATTATAAAGAAGGGATAGAAGGGAATGGACTCTAAATGTATTGTTGTACTTTTAGAATCTTGTTTGAGAAAAATAATGTCCTGAAGGATTTTAACATTTTTAGTGGTTTTTTTTATAGGTAAAGATCTTAGGTATAATTAGTTACTTTGATTTTCAGTATGCTGCTTATAAATGCTCAGTTTTGCTTATACTTATGTTTTTATTCTTTTAAAAAAAAAACCAGAACAGTAGGTAGAAAAAAAGAAGGAAAAAAATATGCTCTAGTCCAGAGAAAGAGTTTTTCCCATGAAGAAAAGTGCAGATAAAGACTTAACCTCATCAGGGACCAATCTGGTACTAGAAATGTCAGGTCAGACACAACATGCATCACATGAATGACCCTTAACACTTGCCAAGGAGTTCCTAACAGTGCCCTCTTTCCCAAGAGTTATATTCTGACCCACAAGTACAGTAAAAGAAACCATTCTAGATTTTGGAAACCATTCTGGTATTAGAAAAGTTAGATACCTGGGGCCCTAGAGATTATATATTATCCAGAAGCCCAGAATCCATGCCAGTTTCCAAAACCCCAGAACCTCAGAAACAATGCCAGAAGATTTATTGGTCATCAGAACCACAGGTCACTCAGGCCAGAAGTACAGAAAATAAACAAAAAAGCAAGGTGAAGGGGCATGTAAGAAACATGTATCCAACAAAGGTAAAATAATAGTAAACCTAATCAATGATGAATAGAGGCCAGTGTAAAAACATAATCAACAATACCCATCGCAATATGGCATCACCAGACCCCAGTAATACTACTCTTTGATATTTCAACACAGTGGAACAAGAAATGTTCTTAAAATAAATCTTATGAAGATGGTAGAGGCCCTTAGGGAAAAAAGGAACAAATCCAGGAAAACCCAAGCAAACAGGTGAGGAAATGAATAAAACCATTAAGATGAGAAAGTAGAAATGTTGTAGAAGAACTTATTTTAGTTTCAGTTTACAATACAGGATTGAAATTAAGACTACACTGATCCAAAAGAGGCTTTTTGATTTAAAAACAAAAAAAAGATTAGAAAACTTGTAATACCACATTCCACGTATTAACAAAGCAACATTTTCCTAGAACTTTCTCTGAAAAGACTAAATACAGTTGCCTGACACATTCCCTATATTATGTCTGAGAATGCATGAAAGAAAAGCAGAAGGCCCTATCAACATGAAGGGTACCAGAGCCAGATTGGGTTCTATAGTTGTGGCCTAACCTCCAAAACGTATAAGCATGCATTATAACTGATTGCAAATGTTTGTTGCAGGGAACACAAAATCATAAGCAAAAATGATCGAGGGAACAAAATTCACCTGAAATAAAAGAACTTCTGTTTTTATTTTCAGGGAGGCTCTCTCAGAATTTCCCCAAAAATTTTCTACCATGCATTATCTTTTGATTATGTTTGACATCAAGTTGACATTCAAGATTAGCATTCATATAGATCTAATAGTAGGGTCACTATATCACATGGAAGATCTACTTCAATGTTTTGAAAATCCTTATGGTATTTTGTCTAACTGTCCTACCTACTTAAATTCCAATCAGTAGTTTACCTCTCAGAGAGATATTTCATTATGAATTTTTTTAGCACACCCTTCATAATTAATAGAAGGTAATATTTTTGTCACATACCTATTAGCCATTTGTATGTTTTAATAATTAGCTGTTTAATTCATTTGCACAAATTGTATTTGTCTATTATTATGATTGAGTTTTGATTATGCATATTGATTTATAAGTTTTATTTTTATAAAAAATGTATAGTTTGTGTTTTCTATCTAAGGTATGTTACCAGTGAAGAACATAATTAAGAATGTTCTTCAACTTTGATGATGTATATTAAAATCATTAATTATATTGGTTCTTCCAAATTTTATCAGAATCCAGCAATTTGATTAGAAAAACTATAAAACTACCACTCTGTCTGTTGTATATATTTGCTTTTCTCTCTAAAAATATTAACTTTAATATAGTAGTCACATGCAAATTAGACAAGATGATGAAATCAACTCTGATGTGATTACCTCTACACAGAAAACAGTAAGTGGTCATACTGGAAGCCCCATGGTCTACATGGGGCTTACATCTACATCTCCAGTCTTTCCTTTAAAATGTAATATAGGATAATAAATTTCTGAAACTTTTATTATGATAGGAGTTCAGACAAGCTGAATTACTTGGGTCCAGTGTGTGGTCAGTGTTAGATTGCAGAAAGAGGCCAAATGTCCACTGTTTTCATTTTTCTTCCACTTGTCAAAGTACTGTTTATATTGCTCTGTGCAGCAAAGTTGTACTCACCACTCATCTGTCACACTGTTGGAAATGCTTTTAACTAGCATAGAACTTTTAGATGATTCT
Source organism: Sigmodon hispidus (assembly GCA_004025045.1). Lineage (NCBI taxonomy): Eukaryota > Metazoa > Chordata > Mammalia > Rodentia > Cricetidae > Sigmodon > Sigmodon hispidus. Next base: position 9,388 of record PVIH01028797.1, on the reverse strand, counting down.
ACCTTTCCTAGAGGTTAGATGCAAAGCAAATCCAGTAATGCATCAAAACCATACACCATGATAAAGTAGGCTTCATTCTACAACTTGTTATTTTTCTATTGATAGGTACAAAGGGAGTGGATCCTGATGAAAATGTAATGGGCTAGAAAATAGAAAAACAACAGGAAGATGAAACCTGATAATGAGGCTATATCATGTGAGCAAAATCTATTCTTAATAGAATAAGAATAAAGATAAATATATAATCTAAAATAAATATGTAAAAATATCTTAGTTAAAATTTATCTTTTACTCATATTATGAACATGATAGTTATTATGATGGTGATTACAAATCATTGAAATATCTATGAAATTAAAACAATGAATATTCACTAAGATGGAAAAATTAGAAGATGAAAAGAATCATCCAGTGATCCTCTTGATATGGTTAGAAACCAGAGGTAGTGTACACAGTAGAGAACAATATGACTAGCCTTAATAATGAGATAAATTCAACACTAAAACTTCTGAAACCATAAAGAAATTTTGACATTTTATTGCAAATTTCTTTACTAACAAAATTATTTTGATGAAAGTATAAGATATGTAGTATGAGACAGAGAAATACAGGAAGGGAACCAGGTGCATTTCATTTTAGTGTCTCTTCCTCCACTTCCTCTCTCTTGCTTCTTTCACCTTTTAGCCTCTGCAGTTTCCATCATGTCTTTGTGTCCCATGATAATTTTTAATCTATTTGAATTTATTTCACAAGACTAATTGTATCCAGAAGGTTCTCATTCTCCCTAACCTGAGGTCTGATGAATTTATCCCACATGTATTCTCATAGCCATTATAAAATAATTACTTGAACGTTTATATTAATTATTGAAGGACTCTAGATTGTAGGGCTGGATCCAGACATTTAGTTTAGACATTCAGTTTAGTAGATAAAATTTGTCCCGGCCTGCCCAGACATACCCGGGCTCCCACATCCCTTCCCTCACAAACTCAAGACTGCAACCAGACAGATAATGCAGGGTTGCAAAGAGACAATTGGATAGCAGGGAGCTACGTGACCAGGACTGCATACCACAAGAAGTCTGTAATCAGAAACTCCCCCTCCCAGCAAGTAACTGATTCTTCCTGCCGTTTCTCCCCGCCACTAAGCCCTCATCCAATAAATAAAAGTTGCTGTTTAAATGTACAAATAATCTCTCTGTTTTCCCTATAACCATGCCTTTTTGCTTCTGTAAGCCTGCCTCCCGCTTCCCCTATGCTATAAAATGCGCTAAAACAAAGGCTTGGTGCGCCAGTCAGCTCCCCGAGTTGCTGCCGCCCGGAGGTACCTTCGCCCCCCAATAAATCCTCTTGCTGTTACATCTGATTCGTGGTTTCGGCTCATTCCTGGGTACTGGGGTCTCGTCCTGAAGGGAAGTCCTCCCCCCGGAGGCCTTTCATTTTGGTGCATTGGCCGGGAACTCAGACCCCCGCCCACGGCCTGCCAACCCACCGTCAGGAGGTAAGCTGGCCAGCGGTCGTTCTGCAATTGTCTGTGATTGTCTAAGTCTCTGTGTGTATATGTTCCTGAATCTGCCTGAATCTGTAAATTCGATCGGATCCGTTTGTACCTGGCGGAGAGTTAGAAGGGCCTGACGAGGCCGGACTTCACTTCTGCAGACCTGGAAGACGTTCCAAGGGCCTCTGGAGTCCACCGGACTCACCTGTCTGGAGCCCGATTTTTGGGAGCTCAACCCGTATTGGAAGGATACGTGGTCCTGGTGGGAGACGAGGGAGGCAGGCCCTCAGAACAGCCTCCTTCGGAGTTTCTGTTTTCGGTTTTACGTCGGAGCTGCACTGCACGTGTCTGTGTTCTGTGTTGTGTTGTAGGATTTCTGTGTTTAATACTAACACTAGAGATGGGGCAAACAGTAACAACTCCCTTGAGTCTCACCCTGGATCATTGGTCCGAGGTCCGTGAGAGGGCCAGCCACCAAGGAGTCGATGTGAAGAAAAAGAATTGGATCACATATTGTAAGACAGAATGGGTGGAGATGAATGTCGGGTGGCCCAGAGAGGGAACCTTTAACTTGAATATTATTTCACAGGTGGAGAGTAAAGTTTTTGTTCCAGGACCACGTGGCCATCCCGATCAGGGCCCTTACATTGCCACGTGGAGGCTACTAGCCACGGATCCACCCGTGTGGGTCTGCCCATTTGTTCACCCTTCCACAACCACACCCCACCTCCTCCCTAATACTTCTGCCCTTCCCCCTTCCTCCTCCCTTGAGCCCACCACTGCCCCACCATCTGTTTCCCCTCCTTCTTCCTCTCTTTATCCTGTTCTCCCACGTTCAGATCCTCCCAAGAAACCTACCCCTGTTCTTCCCCCTGACCCAAACTCCCCTTTGATTGATCTTTTAACCAATGATCCCCCACCCTACCCTGGGGGCCGGCCAGCCAAAGTTCCTGCACCAGTTGAGACCCCCGTGGATTCTCCGATAGCTGGACGGCTGAGAGAAAGGAGGAACAGCCCAACACCAGTATCCCAGGCCTTCCCGCTCCGGGAGGGTCTAAATGGCTGGCCGCAGTACTGGCCATTCACAGCTTCAGACCTTTATAACTGGAAACAACACAACGCCCCGTTTACCAAGGACCCGGTGGCCTTAACTAACTTGATTGAGTCTATTCTAGTTACCCACCCACCCACATGGGATGATTTCCAGCAGCTCCTGCAGGTTCTCCTGACCAAGGAGGAGAGACAGAGAGTTTTCCAAGAGGCACAGAGGCACATGCTTAGGGAAGATGGCCACCCCACCCAGCTGCCAAATATAGTAGATGCGATTTTTCCCTTGACTCATCCCGATTGGGACTTCACCACTCTGGTAGGTAGGGAGCGCCTACGTCTCTATCGCCAGCTGCTCCTAGTGGGTCTCCGAGGGGCGGCACATCATCCCACTAATTTGGCTCAGGTAAAGCAAGTGGTGCAGGGAAAAGAGGAAACTCCGTCTGCTTTTCTAGAGAGACTGAAGGAAGCATATCGAATGTATACCCCTTATGACCCTGAGGACCCAGGTCAAGCTGCTAGCGTGACATTGTCCTTTATCTGGCAGTCTAGCCCAGACATTAGAAATAAGTTGCAGAGATTAGAAGGATTGCAGGGGTATACCTTATCAGATTTGTTGAAGGAAGCAGAGAAGGTGTTCAGTAAGTGAGAGACACCAGAAGAGAGAGAAGAGAGAATGTGGCAGAGGCAGGAAGAACGGGATAGGAGACGGCACAAGGAATTGAGCAAGGTCCTGGCCATGGCAGTCTCGCAGGGACAGAATAGAGAGGGAGTCAGGCAGGGGGAACGAAGGAAGGCCCCGTTGGACAAAGACCAGTGTGCTTACTGCAAAGAAAAAGGCCATTGGGCCCGTGATTGCCCAAATAAACCACAAGGCCCTCGAAAATCCAGACCCCCTCCTACCTCTCTCCTTAATTTGGACGATTAGAGGGGTCAGGGCCAGGAGCCCCCCCGAGCCCAGGCTAACTCTAACTGTTGGGGGGCAACCAGTCACCTTCTTAGTAGACACCGGAGCTCAACACTCAGTCCTGACTCAAGCATTAGGACCCCTCAGCAACCGATCTGCCTGGGTTCAAGGGGCGACCGGGAGCAGAAACTATCGGTGGACGACTGAGAGAAAAGTCCAACTAGCAACTGGTAAGGTGACTCATACATTTTTACATGTGCCTGAATGACCCTATCCCTTATTGGGACGAGACTTTCTAACCAAGCTTAAAGCCCAAATCCATTTTGACACGGAAGGAGCCACTGTAATGGGCCCTCAGGGAACAGCCCTGCAGGTACTGACTTTGCAACTAGACGAAGAGTACAGACTCTATGAACGAGAGGGGCCGACGGGACAAGGTATGACTGACTGGTTAAAGGAATTTCCACAAGCCTGGGCGGAGACTGGGGGAACAGGGATGGCACACCGCCAACCTCCCCTTGTCATACAGCTAAAAGTGACTGCCACCCCAGTCTCCATCAAGCAATACCCAATGTCCCAAGATGCTTATCAGGGCATAAGGCCTCACATAAGGCGACTCCTTGACCAAGGGATTCTCATCCCCTGTTGGTCGCCTTGGAACACACCTCTTCTTCCCGTAAAAAAACCGGGGACCGGAGACTACCAGCCAGTACAGGACTTAAGAGAAGTAAATAAAAGAACAGAGCATATTCATCCCACTGTGCCCAACCCCTATAACCTGCTGAGTGCTCTTCCACCCTCACACGTATGGTATACGGTACTTGATTTAAAGGATGCTTTCTTCTGTCTGAGACTGCACCCTGAGAGTCAACTGCTTTTTGCCTTTGAATGGAAAGACCCTGATCTCGGGCTCTCAGGACAGTTGACTTGGACTAGGCTGCCTCAGGGGTTTAAGAACAACCCCACCCTGTTTGATGAAGCCTTACACCGAGACCTGGCTGACTTCCGAGTTCAACACCCGTCCCTGACACTCCCTCAGTATGTTGATGATCTTCTTCTAGCCACGGCTACAGAGGAGGACTGCATAGAAGGTATGCGGGCCCTTCTAGAGGAGTTGGGACAGAAAGGATACCGAGCCTCAGCCAAAAAGGCACAACTATGCCAGAGACAGGTTATTTACTTAGGATATCAACTGCGGGATGGTCAGAGGTGGTTGACTGAAGCACGTAAGCAAACTATCCTCAACCTCCCTATCCCAAGCACCCCCCGCCGACTAAGAGAATTTATGGGAACCGCTGGGTTCTGCCACTTATGGATACCCGGGTTCGCTGAATTGGCAGCTCCTTTATATTCCCTCACTAAGAAAGGCACTCTATTCCAATGGGGTAAAGAACAACAAAGAGCCTTTGAGGACATTAAAAAGGCTCTGCTGGAGTCCCAAGCACTGGGGCCCCCAGATGAAACAAAACCCTTTGAGCTATTTGTAGATGAAAAACAAGGCTTTGCAAAGGGAGTACTGACTCAGAGGTTGGGACCATGGAAACGCCCAGTGACTTACCTGTCAAAAAAACTTGACCCAGTTGCCGCTGGATGGCCACCTTGCTTGCACATGGTGGCTGCTATTGCCATCCTGATCAAAGATGCAGGGAAATTGACTCTAGGACAGCCCCTGACCATCCTGGCCCCTCATGCAGTGGAAGCTCTGGTCAGACAACCTCCCAACTGGTGGCTGTCCAACGCCCGAATGACTCACTATCAGGCCATGCTCCTAGACACAGATCAGGTACAGTTCGGTCCTGTAGTGGCTCTCAATCCCGCCACCCTGCTTCCTCTGCCTGACGAAACAAAGCTCGAGTCACATGACTGCCTCCAAATTCTGGCTGAAGTGCATGGTGCCCGTCAGGACCTGACAGATCAACCTCTCTCGGACGTGGATTATACCTGGTATACGGATGGCAGCAGCTTCCTGAGGGATGGAGAACGAAGGGCAGGGGCCGCAGAGACAACCGAGAACGAGGTCATTTGGTCAAGGGCACTACCACCTGGCACGTCAGCACAGAGAGCAGAGCTCATCGCCCTGACTCAGGCCCTCCAGATGGATAAAGGTAAGAAGCTAAATGTTTACACTGACAGCAGGTACGATTTTGCGACAGCTCACATCCATGGTGAGATTTACAGGAGGAGGGGACTACTCACCTCGGAAGGAAGAGAGATTAAGAACAAGGTGGAAATACTGGCTCTTCTTAGAGCTTTATTCCTACCCCAGAAGCTAAGCATCATACACTGCCTGGGACACCAACGAGGCAACAGCCCCGTAGCAAGAGGCAACCGCCTGGCTGACTCTACGGCCAAAGAAGCGGCACTAAGACAGACTGAGTCAGGCCGCGCCCTTGCCTTAGAGGCCCACCCATCAAGGCAATGAGAACCTATGGAATACAGTCCAGAGGATCATGAGTTGGCAAAAATAAAAAATAGAGGCTACATGAGATCCAGAGGAGCAAGTCTGGATAGTAGATGGTAAAACTGTTATGCCCACTTCTTACACCAAATACGTTATCCAGTTCTTGCACTCTAAGCAAGACACATCTAAGCAAGAAAAAAAATGAAAACTCTTTTAGACACTGAAAACCAATTTGTCGTGCTTCTCAACCAGGATAAGGTACTCCAACAGGTGACTGTTAGTTGCCCAGCTTGTGCACAGGTAAATGCCGGAAAGACTCATCTGGTCCCAGGAGTGTGCGCCAGAGGGCACAGGCCAGGAGTACATTGGGAAATAGACTTCACTGAGGTAAGGCCTGAACTGTATGGTTACAGATACTTGCTAGTGTTTATAGACACTTTTTCAGGATGGGTAGAAGCTTTTCCAATGAAGCACGAAACCTCAAGTGTGGTGACTAAGAAACTACTGGAAGAGATCTTCCCCAGGTATGGAATGCCCAAAGTCTTGGGCACTGACAATGGGCCAGCCTTCGTCTCCCAAGTAAGTCAGAAAGTGGCCAGATTATTGGGGATTGATTGGAAATTGCACTGTGCGTATCGACCCCAAAGTTCAGGCCAGGTAGAGCGCATGAATAGAACAATTAAGGAGATTTTAACTAAATTAACGCTTGCAACTGGCTCTAGAGATTGGGTGCTCCTCCTCCCCTTAGCAATTTATAGAGCCCGGAACACCCCGGGACCCCATGGTTTAACCCCGTTTGAGATATTATATGGAGATCCCCCTCCTATTGTAAACTTCCTTGATCCTGATATTTCTGCTTTTGCTGACCACTCCTCCCTTGAAGCCCACCTAAGGGCACTCCAGATCGTGCAGAAAGAAGTGTGGAAGCCTCTGGCTGCAGCCTACTGTGACCAGTTAGACCGGCCTGTGACACCACATCAGTTCCAGGTTGGAGACTCCATCTGGGTTCGCAGACATCAAACCAAGAACCTTGAGCCTCGGTGGAAAGGGCCCTACACCGTTCTCCTGACCACCCCCACGGCCCTGAAGGTTGACGGTATCGCGGCCTGGGTCCATGCTTCTCATGTTAAACCGGCGCACCTGGACTCCAACAGCTCAGTGGATCCTGATGCAGTGCAGAGATGGAAGGCCCAATGCATTCAGAATCCACTCAAGATAAGACTCATACGTACTTAGTCCTATTCCTGCTGTTTCAAGTTCCTCTGGGAGCCCCAGAGTCCCCCCACCAGGTGAAGTTACTGACGTGGCAGGTATTGTGCCAGACTGGGGAAGTTGTCTGGGAAATCTCCCAACAGCATGCACTATATACTTGGTGGCCAGACCTCACTCCTGACTTTTGCTATCTGGTGGCTGGGGTCGATGGGTACTGGGACATTCCTGATGTGTCCCTACAAATCCTCAACCGAAGTATCCACCCCGGCCGTGCGTCCCTATCTGGCTGCAGGTCCCCCTCTAATCACTGTAAGTTAGCTCAATTAGATTTCTATGTCTGCCCCAGAGACGGCAGGTCCCATGGTAAAGCTAGAGAATGTGGAGGGGCCGACTATTATTATTGTGCAGCCTGGGGATGCGAAACAACAGGGTCTGCCTATTGGAAACCAACTTCCTCTTGGGACTTGATTACAGTCCATAGAGGTTACCCTAAGGAATATGGAGTAGAACAACATGGAAGGTGGGGGGAGGAAAAATGTGGGGAAGGGAGACTCGGGGGACGACAACATAAGTATAAGGCAGGACTCTCGCTCCCGCTAAACATCTCTTTCACCCCCGCCAGAAAGAGATTCACTGACTGGGGAATAGGCCGTATGTGGGGACTAAGATGGCATGCATATGGAGATGACTGAGAAGTTCTGTTCCGAATCAGATTACGCATTCAAGAGACCCGAACCCTCCCGGTGGGCCCTAATCCCGCACTTTCTGACCAGAGTGCACCCAAACTCCCCCAGTCAAAGGTCCCCAAACCAGTAGTCAGCAGTACCCTACCTCCCGTTACCTCTGCAGCTATACAAGCCAGTGAGGCCTCAAAAATACCCGGAACAGGAGATAGACTTCTGAACTTGATCAAAGGAGCATATCAGGCACTCAACCACACTAGCCCCGAGAAGGCTAAAAATTGCTGGTTATGCCTAAATCCAACCCCACCCTACTATAAGGGTGTCGCCTTTACCAGCAATTTTGCCAACCTTACAACCCCTGATGAGGCTTGCAAAAACTCAGACCATCGCCTGACCCTCTCCCAGGTCTCAGGGTCGGGATTATGCATAGGCACCCCGCCACCTAAGACTAAGGCAATCCTCTGTGAAACCACCACCAAGATCTGGACTGGATCCTATTATTTAGTTCCCCCCAATGGGACTTACTGGGCTTGTAGTACAGGACTGACGCCGTGTGTGTCTGCTGCTGTCCTGGACCAGACGCAAGATTATTGTGTGCTGGTCCAGTTATGGCCTCGAATCACCTACCATACAAATGAGGTAGTCCTGGACTATCATGATCGGAGTGATCTCAAAACGAGGCAGAGGTGAGAACCAGTGACCCTCGTGACCCTGGCCATGCTACTGGGTGTCGGAGGAATAGCTGCAGGTATAGGAACCGGGATGACAGCCATAATGAAAACAAGTCAGTACGAATTCTTACACAATGCCATGAATGAGGACCTCAGGGTAGCTGAACAAGCTATCCGGGACCTCAAAGACTCAGTCACCTCCCTCTCCGAAGTAGTGTTGCAGAACAGGAGAGGGCTAGACTTGTTGTTCTTAAAAGAAGGGGGCCTCTGTGTGGCCCTCACAGAAGAATGCTGTTTTTATGCTGACAAAGCCGGGCTAGTAACTGAGACTTTAGATAAACTCAAAGAAAGGCTAGACAAAAGAAAACAAGAATTTGATTCCCGACAATCCTGGTATGAGGGCATTTGGAACAGGTCACCCTGGTTCACCACTTTAATGTCATCCTTGACGGGTCTCCTTGTTTTGCTCCTGTTAATACTGACTTTTGGGCCATGTATCATCAATAGATTGACTCAGTTTGTTAAAGATAGATTGTCAGTCGTACAAGCTATGGTGCTTGCCCAACAGTATCAGGCTGTGAGGCAGTATGATACAAACCCATGAGTAAAAGATTTTACTCATTGTCAAAAAAAAAAAAATAGAGGAATGAAGGACTCTAGATTGTAGGGCTGGATCCAGACATTTAGTTTAGACATTCAGTTTAGTAGATAAAATTTGTCCCGGCCTGCCCAGACATACCCGGGCTCCCACATCCCTTCCCTCACAAACTCAAGGCTGCAACCAGACAGATAATGCAGGGTTGCAAAGAGACAATTGGATAGCAGGGAGCTACGTGACCAGGACTGCATACCACAAGAAGTCTGTAATCAGAAACTCCCCCTCCCAGCAAGTAACTGATTCTTCCTGCCGTTTCTCCCCGCCACTAAGCCCTCATCCAATAAATAAAAGTTGTTGTTTAAATGTACAAAT
>PVIH01028796.1:0-14631 GCA_004025045.1 Sigmodon hispidus | reverse complement strand
CTTCCAAAATTAAATGAAGATCAGATTAATTACCTAAACAGGCCTATAACCCTTAAGGAAATTGAAGCTGTCATTAAAAACCTCCCCAAAAATAAAAGCCCTGGTCCAGATGGTTTCAGTGCAGAATTCTACCAGACATTCAAAGAAGAATTACTACCATTACTCCTCAAACTATTTCACACAGTAGAAACTGAAGGAACATTTTCTATGATTTTCTATTTCAATATTCTTTAGAAATAGAAAGTAAAGGCACAGTTTTTTTTAATGCTAATGATGTACCTCAAGGACGTACTTACTTACCTTTTCTTAATTTCACAGTTGTATTTATTATTTATTTATTTGCTCAGGCTGTTGGCCATTGTTGCTAGCTTTGTGTCTCTTTATGAAACATGCCTTCAAAACAGCGTACTGTGGTTTCAAATTCTTTTACTCAGTTAAAAATTACAACACACTAAATTATATATTCTCCTCTCTGAGCTAATCAATAGAAACCAGTTGTCATTTCTTGGACTGCTTGGCTAGCTCAGTTTCCTGCGTTTAGAAATCTGACATCCTAAAGTATTTGTCTTAATATTATCCTAAGTGAAATCATCATTGCCTGCAGATTTTATTATTATCAGACATAGATTATTCATACTTCAACTCATAATATAAGTTTTATATCAAAGTCTCCACTGGATATAGAATTTGGATAGCCTAAAGTTATCTCAAAATTATCATGTGAAAAACCAAATTTGGTTCTCAGCAAACTTGATAACACTTTCACATTCTAAAACCCTGAGCACAATCTGTGATTTTCCTTTTTTGCCTTGTCCTTGTCCCATTGTCTCTAGTTCTTTGAATTAAATTCTTTCCTTTCTCTGATTTTAAATGACAGCTATGTTTACTTTTCTACACTCAGTTGTGATCATACTATATGCTTCCCTCCCATCTGAACTATTGCTGCAGCCTGCATTTAATTTACATATACTACAAACTCTGCATGTATGCATTCAATATATTTGCTTTAAGGAGTTTGCAAAATATTAATGTCTTACCTTGTCATTAAGATGGAATCAAAATCCCTTAGAAGAGTTCATAAAGCTCTCTATGATCCTGGCCCTACTTGTCAATGTGTTTCTAGGTATGATTCTCCTATATCTCATTTACCTTTTATTTACCCTTTCAGAATAAAGATTATATTTTTTACAAAACTGATCACTTGGTTCCCCTTTGTGCTTTAGAAGATTTTGTAAAAGGTAATACCTGTGCTTTAAGTAGAATGATCTATTAAAAATATGTTAGCCACCTCTTTTGAACTTTTAGTAAAACAGTCTATGCTCTCATTTTTGTTTGTAAAAATTTTGGGCTTCTGATTCAGCCTATACTGTGGTCTTACTTCATGGATATTTCTTCTACATCCAGCTAAGAAGGAGCGAATGGTTGCACTTAGTCCCACGTCTGTAAAATCTAACAAAGTATATGAATACCAGAGGACACAAGAAAATGATCTTGAAAAGTAAAATATTTATAAAAGAACCATATATCCACCTAAGGAAGGCATCCTGAGCTTAGACTAGGGAGAAACCAAGCAGAAAGAAGTGCTCACTCTGAGTTGGGAGAGACAGTTGGAGAGATCACTGTGACTGGCATACACAGAATAGACTACTCTAAAGAAGATTGTTGCTCAGAGGGGCCATCACTACAGATTTCATAGCTACAGGACAGCATGAAAATATTATGATTCCATGCTAATCTCTACAACTGAAACAAAATACTTTGATTGGCCCCACACTTGTGGAAATTTTATTTTAAAGCTTGAATTTTCTGAACAGAAAACTCTTGTCCTTTATGGATTTATTGGTTTTTATATATAAATGAGAAGTTCTATAAAACCTAGCCCTTATGGTCGGGAGAGTTGGGTTGGTTCTAACTTCAGTCTTTAAGCACTTTCTCTAAAGTGTGTGGTATCTTCAGTAATAGGGACTTACAGTCATCTCTTAGAAGGCAACCAAGGGCAAAAGAAGTAGCTTATATTGTTTTGGTAGTCTTTTTTCTACTACCCTGATCAACAAATCAAATGGAAGTTTCTCAAATTACTAAAGTAGAATGACAGTAGCTGGTAAATATTTACTGGCAGTTCATTAAAAGGTTAACATTGATTATGAGGTTATAGGGACACTTACAAATACAAAAGATTAAGCAGGAAGCCTGGGCCAACCCATAAAACACAACAGGTCTTTCTTCCAAGGGTGAACAGGAAGCAAGTGATAGAGTCCCTACGTGCATCTCATCTTAGGCTGCTCTCAGACATGCCACAATGCTGCAGCCCAGATGATCATTGGTTAATCCCAGACCTTTGCTGGCCAAGAGGCCACTTCTCTAGGTCTTTTCACTGCACATAACTTTGGTTATACATATTATATATATATACATATATATATGTACACATACATATATATGTGTGTTATATGTATATATGTGTGTTAACTTACATACACTTATTTGTATTATATTTAGTTTTGGGTAGGTGTAAAACAATAGACTGCCTTAGGCTATTTCAGACATCATTTATGTTGCTCATCCCTCCTCCATTTCTCTTCTTCAATATAAGCCTCTGTTATTCTCTAACACTGAACAACTGCCCCCACTTTATCTCATCATTCCTTTATATTGCCTGCATCCCATTATCCATTCCCCACTCACTGCCTCAAATGTCCTCTTTAGTCTCCAGTTACATATTCACATGTGGAGATTTGGAGCTAGAAACCAACATGGAAGAGAACATATGATGTTTTTCTTCAGGGTCTGGGTTATCTCACTCAATGCAATATTTTCTAATTCCCTCCATTTACCTGTAAATTTTATTTTTCTTTAGAGGTAAATAGTATTCCATTGAGAAAATGTTCTACAATTTCATTATTCATTTATCCTTTAAAAGGCATTTAGTTTGTTTCTTTTTCTTGGTTTTAGTAAATTGGTATCAATGAGCATTGGTAATCAAATATTTGTGTAGTGAAGTGTTGAGTTCTTTGTGAATATGCCAAAGAGTGGTGTGGCTGGTCATAAGAGATTTATTTTTACCTTTCTTAGAATTATTCACTCTGATTCCAGAGTGGCAACATCAATTTTCAATTCTAGAGACAGGGAATGATGGTCCCTCCTTCACCACAATCTGGTCAATGTTCACTGTCAGCTATTTTCTTAAATCCACATCTGGTATGATATTTTTGAGTGGGTGTTCTGGTTGGGAGTTCCTGATAGAGAAGGGTTCTGGACGTCTTCAGGGAGCCACAAATGGATGAAGGCAGGTTAGAGGAAAAGGCTGAAAGCATTAGCAGGGAAGAAATATGAGAATCCTGGAATCTGTTAGTATCAAAACATTACATCCTAAGGGGATGGTATAGGGTATTTTTTTTAAAAAAAAAAGTTTATTATTCCCTTATATATTATATCTCAGCTGAAATTTCCCATCCCTACCTTCTCTAAGTCTTTCCCCCTTCACCCCTCTTCCCCAGGTTCACTTCCTCTGTCTCCTCTCAGAGAACAGGCCTCCCAGGGACATTAACCAAACAAGTCATAACATGTTACAATAAGACCAAGCATATATCATTACATCAGGACTGGATGAGGTGACTAAGGAGGAGGAAACGTGTCCTACACACAGGTAAAAGAGCCAGAGACAGCATCTGCTCCCATCATCGGGATTCTCACAAGAACACCAAGTTACTCACCCATAACATATATGATAGGAGCCTAGGTCAGATCCCCTGAAGGTTCCATGATGTCTGTGAGTCCCCATGAGTACCAACCAGTTGATTCTATGGACTATGTTCTCATGGTGTCTCTGACTCCCTTGGTTCCTGGGATCCTTTCTTTCTCTCTTTGGCAGGGCTCCCTGAGTTCTTAGAGTCTGCAAGACTTCTATCCAGGCTCTTCTGGTTTTTAGTGTCTCTATTGAGAAGTCATATGTAATTCTAACAGGTATGCTTTTATATGTTATTTGGCCTTTTTCCTTGTAGATTTTAATATTATTTCTTTGTTCAGTATGCTTAGTGTTTTGATTAAAAGTGTAGTAACTATATTCTCTGGTACAGTCTATTTGGTGTTCTACAAGATTCTTCTACCTGTATAGGCATATCCTTAAGTTAGAAAATATTTCTTCTAAAATTTTGATAAATATATTTTTTCTGAGTTTTTGAGCTAAGATTCTCCTCCTCCTATTCCAATTTCTTTTTAGGTTTGGTCTTTTCAGTGTCCAAGATGTCCTGGGTATTTTGTGTCAGGAATTTTTTAGGTTTACTGCTTCCTTTGACTGATGATTATTGTATTTTCAATGCCTGTGATTCTTTCCTTTATCTCTTGTATTCTGTTGGTGTTAATTGTGTCTGTAGTTCCTGTTCATCTTCCTAGATTTTCCATTTCCACAATTCCCTCAGTTTGTTTGTTTCTTTATTGCTTTGATTTACATTTTCAGGTCTTGAACAGTTTTCTTCTTCTTTTTTCTTCACTTTCTTGGTATTCTTTAAGAGATTTATCAATATCCTCCACTATTTTAGTTTTTTTAATTTCTTTACAGGATTTTTAAAATTTTCTCCTTAAAGATCTCTATAATCTTCATAATGTTGGTTTTAAGGCCATTTTCTTGTGCTTCAGCTGGGATAAAATATTCAGGCCTTGTTGTTTTAAAAAAGCTGAACTCTGATGGTGCCATTTTGTCCTGGCTGTTATTTACTGTGTTCTTACTCTGCTGGCATTTAAGAATTTGGATTTGGGGTGATTATAGGTCTAGGTGCTAACTTCTGAGTTTGTTAGATGGGTGCTTGTTACTTGGTTTACTGTTTCTTTTTGGTCTTCTCATCTCTGTGGCTTGGATTTCTGGTGGCCATCATGACCTCTCTTTCTGTAGGGAGTCTCTGTCCAAGTTCAGAGTTAAACTTCTGTTGGCTATCTTGGCCTTTAGTGATAAGGAAGAGAGTGGGGACTGGAGGCACTGAGTGAGTCAATGAGTCTACTGGCATGCTATCGATCTGTAGTTCTGGCAGCAGATATGGTCCAGCAGAGAGTCTCTGCCTGAGTTCTTCCATCTGATTTTCTGGGTTTCTTTTCTTGTCTTTTCTTCTTCTTCTTTTTTTTTTTTTTGACTTTTACCATATTCTTTTGACTAGTGTGGCCCAAATTAGGGTCAGGGACATAGCAGCAGAAAATGGTGGTGAGGCAGGGCTGGGATGATGTGGGCAGTAGAATGGGTCATTGGAATGGACTCTAGGAAGTGTGGAAGATTAACTGGCAGGTGCATCACTCACCTGTTCTTCTGACTGCTGTGGCCCTTACTGAGCAGTGGAAATCAACTGGGGCTGGGGATATAAGGTATTCTTTACAAAATGCAAATACTGGCTGAGAAGTGGTGGTGCATGTCTTTAATATCAGCACTCAAGAGACAGAGGCATGTGGGTATCTGTGATTTTGAGGCCAGCTTGGTCTACAGAGCAATTTCAAGGACAGCCAAGACTGTACTATAGAGATACCTTGTCTTGGGAAAACAAAACAAAAAATGCAAATATTGTATGCTTTCTGTTCTCACTAGAAAAATTAACCATGTGAAGAAATAAACCTGTTAATTAGCCAAAGACAACTGTTCCACAAGGTGTATATTATCCAAAGCACCACAATGTGCACAGTAAGAACATATAATTGTGTCTATCAATTGCAAGATGCAAGAGGTGCACCCATGGGAAACCAGAACCCTCAGTTAGAACCTGATAGTTCCCCAAATGGGCTATTTGTATGTCAAACAGATTGATGCAGACTAATTATACCTTGGAGACTGAAATAAATAAAGCAACAGATTAACAAGTGTGATGTAACATTTGAAAATGAAAAGTTTACTTTAATGACTGAGTCAGACAATTTCATTAACAAAATGCATACCCATGATCTATTTTAAGCAGCACTGTCACAAAATGGGAAAGTAGTCAGACTCATTACTATCTACAGATGTTTTGTGTAAATTTTAAAGTGTACAAAAGATGATGTTTCCATGTCTGTAAGCCATCTGTCATATTTTACTAATTTGTCAGTTCTTTGTATAAGCCATCTGTCAATTTCTTTGTTAGAAAACAGCTAATTAGGGTGATTTCACATAAATAAAAATCACATTAATTGAGTTTACAAATAAGTTAAATATAATCTACTTCTTCATTATCAGAATAACACAAGGAAATGTACATTTTATATTGAAAATACCTTTCCTCATTTCTACCTTTCTTTGCTCTGATTGTCACTTTAACTGCTATATGTTATTGGCACCTAGAATCCAAAACTTCCACTCCTAAATTTTTAATACAATGATACCCAAGTCTGGTGAAAGCTCTTCTCTGTCTTCTACTGTCTGATGCCCCACCCCCTTTCAGCTGCTGACTCTATTCTTAGCATCAGGGACCTTTAATGACTGACTCTTCTCCACTGTCCACAGTGAGGAATGTCCTTCAGATACCAAGTCACTACTCACCTGTCTTTACCCAACAGGTGCCCAAATATACCATTCTGAGTTGGATCCCTCACAGCTGAGCTGAATTCTTTGTGGAATATGAATATTTTCCTTCCAAGGTCTGTCCAGTGATATGATTTGTGTCTACCATTTTTTTCTTAGTATTGTGCATCAAATCTGTATGAAGAACTAAAATTGATTTATATCTTTTTCAGTTCACTCTAGTTAGTGCCTATTCTTCACTACTGCCTCATTGGCAAAATATTTATTATAGTGTTCAGGAGTCATTAAAATTTTCTTAATATGTACCATCTCAACAGAAATTATTTGTCTGGTCCAAACCTGTCTCAAACGTGTTATTTTTTAAATTTTCTTCTCCACAGTCTAGTTTTGGCTTCTGGGAAAAAAATGAGCTTCACTCATTCCCTCTTCTGTCTTCTCTCAAGTCCCTGAGAAACAGAAATATCTGATGATGCCCTGTGCACCAACCCATACTCCTTAAAATGAAAGAAAACCAGTTTATTATAAAAACTATAACTCAGGGCATATTAAAACTGTGCCCATGTTTAAAATATAGTGATTTTATGACATTTGCACAGTTTTTCTGTTATTTTTCACTAGAGTCTTCTTTTGAAAACTTCTTGTTCCTCCTCCTTTTTCCTCTCTCTCCCTCCTTCTCTCTGTCTCTGTCTCTCTTTCTCTCTCCCTCTCTCTCTCAGTGTATTGCTCTCTCTTCTTTTATAACACTCTAAAAGAACTAAATAACCATGTTTGGAGTCACCTTAGATGGAAATCCATGTACAGGGACTGAATATGTATAAACAGTCTCCAGTAAGGAACCTATCCTCCTGAGTTCCCAGTAAGTGACTTGGCAGTGGCGTACCTCCTGACTGTTTGGCACCTTAATATTATCTCTGATAGTCTAAGGACTCAGCTAATCTGCCATGATTCTGACCCAGATACTAAAATAATAAATACATTTAGGACCACTGTGCTTTTTAGTAATTTTTATAGTAAATATAAATACTAACAAACTGTCAAGTTTTAATAATTTATAGGTAAGAAAAGAACATTAAAAGAATTATAATATTCTGTATAGATCCGCTGATGATATTCATTAGTGTTCCATTGCTGATTTGGATCATAAGGATTATAAATATAACTACATACAAAATATAGCATAATATATTATCCCACCATTTAAGGCAGACCTTAAACAGAAGAATTGGCTACATATTCTTACTGGCATGTTTTATGAGATGAACTATCTTCTATACTACATGAGATGTGTAATGGTGGTACATATAAATTCTGAACAATGATGAGAAAGGAGCTATTTAAGAAAAGGTTAGAATACAATTTAAGAAGATATAGAAAAAGAGTGGTTAATTAATAATCTGCCTGAATTAAAAATGTCTCTACCACAAAAGGCAGGTGGTTATCTATGTTGCATGCCTCAAAACAACCTAAAGGACCATCTGTGACTTCATAGTGCATTTGTCCTCTGTGAATAGGCTAGGTCAGACTGAGAACAGATTAGGAACATATCATCTCAAGAAGCCCATATGGTTCTGTTATAACAAAAGTGTCTGCATCTGAGGCTAAAGGAGCTTGGAATGAAACAACTAGCTCACAAGCCTCCCATTGTTGGTTGCCACCTCATGCATAAATTGTACACTTTCAGAACTTCTCTTTTGTGTTTATTCCTGGTGGGTGTAGAAAACTTCAGGTAGTAGTAGGTGTAAAGAAATACGGCTTATCTGAGACTTCTCTTAAATGGAAAACCCCACAATTTCATCCCTAGCTATACTGCTCTTTGAGAGTCATAGAATCCTCAGCAGAGAGCCAGTTTCAGGCCATATTCATGATGATGGTTCTCATGTATCAAATATTCCAATAAAATATGTTTTTTCAAAAAAACATATTGCTATATTAATTAATCTATAAATAAATAGGTGTCAACTTCAGTCCCCAGAGTCTGGATTACTCATGAAAGAACAAATATTAAATTGTATGCTGCTAGATTTATACTTTATTTTTATATAAATAATAAAATAGAGAAAAAATTGTAGTCTCTTAGATAATATGTTCTGTTAAATGAGGCATACTGGTGCACTCTATAATTTACTCACAGACCAGATTTGTTAGGGCATTGGCTAACACCATGCTCATATATGGACATTAGGCAATATAAAGCCATGCATGCAAGAATGGCTTATGATAAAATTAAAGGATTTTAATTAGTTACTAATTCTTTAATTATTTAATCAGTACTTCATGATTAAACTAATATTTAAGGCTAAATGCCTCAGGCTTTGAGAATGAATATTATGGCCATCTATATTCATATACACACAAGACCATTTAAATAATTCTAAGTTCTTAATATCTATTAAAGTTTGATATCATGTGACATTTGTATTAAGTAATTCATAAATATTTCTTGAAATAATGGATGATTTTAGTATTGGTAATCAACTGTGGTTGTTATTTTGAAGTAGAATAAAGTTGTATATTTTGGCTGATTGAAAAGCTAATACAAAAATATCACAGTTTCAAACCTGCCTGGGATACATAGTCAGTACAGATTGCAACTTAGACTATCTCAAAATAAAAATAGATAAGAGAGGATTGTGAATGTAGCTCAGACTTACTTGCCTAGTATCCATGAGGTCTATATAGGGTCAATATCCAGGACTTAAAAAAATAAATGTTTGTATATGGGAAATAATTTATAAAAGGCAGGTTTTCAATTATGAACAAGCAATTCATTGCAATAAGGCAAATAAAAGGAAAAGAATAATATAGCAAGTACCAGATTTGCAGAACATAAGAGGAAGCACTTACATTATATAACAGGAATACCTGGAGAAACGCTGTTGAAAAACCCAGCCAACCCACAAAGTAGAGGTATTTCTAGGTGTGACATCATTACCTGAGTGTGATGTTCAGTGAACTTTTCCAGCTACAGCCATTTTTACATTATGTTATGAATACTGAGTCTTAAGTTTTGAGAAGATGTCACAAAATGTTGGGTTTTATTCATTTTGCAGCTATGCTCCAGGGTACAGTATTTTAATAAGGATAACTCATTCTTTTGTTCTCAAGAGTGAATTAATTTTGCCATTCTCCCTTTTCTTTGTGACAAAGACAGAGGGAGATCTCCCCTCCAGAGCAGAGTTCTTGGAAACCACTTTGGATCAACACTCTTGGGCCTGAACAAAAGAAGGCTTACCCTGATTCCAATCAGTTCTCAGTAAGCTTAAACAGGTCATGGAAATTAATTAACATATATGCTAATATGTGTCACATAAATATATATATGAGTAATCAAAATAAAATAAAGGTTTGAAGAAAATTAATAATGATATATTTTAAATATTTAGTAAAGTAAATAATTATTTCAATTGCTTTATTTAATAATTTTACTTGGAACACATATATCACAAGGCCATATTACGGGCCTGGAGTGATGGCTCAAAAGTTAAGAACACTAGCTTCTCTTCATGAGAACCTGGATTTAGGTCCAATCATTCACATGGCAGATCACAACTGTCTTTATTCTCTAGTTCCTGGGTATCTGACACCTTCACACCAATGAACATAAAATAAAGTTAAAATAAATTATATAAAAATGCCATATTATACTCCAGTGCAACTACAATCTTCCAATCTAAAATGTATTAGTAATATGTAAAATTATATTAATACTTCTAGTCATTAGGCATTATTCATCTCTCTTAAACAAGAATATATTTTTGAAACACAAACCCTTAAACCCGTATTACTGAACAGATGTAAAGGTACTACAGAGAGACACAGAGAGAACTGAAATTCCTATGGTATTGCCTGTCAAACCTACCCCACTGCTAGAACACTTGCAAGTGCTGATGAGAGATCTTTTCTTACCTCTTTGGGACAAGGTAGATGGGCATGGAAATTGCTAAAGAGGACATTTTTAAATGTAGTAAAATAAATCTAGTTAATTATTCGAGTAAAAAACTTATGTTGAACTGTGAAAATAGTTGGTGAAGAAAGGGTAGCTTTCTAGAAGAAAATGTAAGCATTCCCTAGGTTTATTTTGCTACTCCCAAAAAAGAAAGGATACCCAAAAGGCAGAGAGCAATATGTGTAAAGTCACTTGACATAGGAGCTGGAATATTGAATTGCTAGTGTCTCACACATAAATGTTCAGTACTAGTGGAGGGGAATGATCAACTATTAACTGTAAGGGTAGATGTTGAGTGATAAACGATCCAGGAGCCATGCTGTTTCAGTTTACATTTGTGGTTCATAACATAAAAACTATGTAACCTTGGGCACTTTTCTCACTAAGGGAGAGAAAATGACACTACCAAACTAAATAGTTGAATATAACTTTATATATAATGATTGAAGCTGGTCTGGCAAGTAATATATGGCACATTTATATATTTAAAAATTATATACATATAAATATTGTATGTGAATATAATTTATACTCATGAATATAAAATAATCCATATATATAGTATGAAAATGAGAAATTAAGAGTGATTTCTATAAAATTGTAAAAGTATTTGCCAAAGAAATACTGGAGATTTTTTATTTGTAGTTATGCCAAATGCTAAGACTGTACCTTCAAGGATCATTTTTACAGCTCATTACTAAACGTTTTCTGAGGCTGGAGATATCAAAAGAGCCCAGTGATCACATGTTGAACTTGATAACTTGATAGATATAATTGCTCCTAACACTTCTTGTGCAAGATGCCAAAAAGAAAAGATTTTCATCATTATCTTAAACATATGCTTATAATATGTACAGAAGCTATATCCACAAGATATGGGTGTATATAAAAGCTATATGGTTATGCAACTATTTCTAATGTTTACTAGGATAATGTCTTAAATGTAAGACCTAGAAAATTTGTTAATCAAATTGCATAATTTTCCATATAATAAAGTATAAACAAAAGTAATCAGTAAAACAGTCTCTATTGTTTAAATAAAATAGTTATATATTTTGATTTTTATGTATACGTGTGTGCCTGCATGAATGTATATGTACCATGTGCCTTGTGCCTGCAGAGGCCAGAAGAGGGCATGAGAATCACCAGAACTGGAGTGGTAGATGGTTGTGAGTCATCATGTGCCTGCTGGGGATTGATCCCAGGACTCCTGGAGGAGTGTTCTTGCCAGTACCAACAGTTTTCATCTTAAAAAGCTGTTTAGTGCTTCTTTATTGCAACATGCTACTTTGCAATCGCAATTTCTCTTTCTGAGATAAAATAAGAAGCATTGTTATTGTTTGTAAAATTTCTAAGTATTAGATTTTTTTAATTATTTAGTTATTTATTTGTGATAATAGTTGAGATTCTTGAAGGTATTGTTTCTATTTTTATACTGGTTAAGAACATATTCTACAGACAAGTAAGAAACTTATAAGTGGTGAGTAACTCTTATTCCATCAAAAATTGAATCAGATTTTGCAAGTATTTGAGCCTTTCCTGTCCTTCCTTTTTTATTATCAAACTAGTGATGTTTAGTTCGGTATCACCACATTATTAATGGTAAGCCATGTCTGGTTGAGATTCTGTAATAATACTACAGAGGAGAAAACAATGCAAGTTCTCATTGTGTCCTAACATAATGATCTTCTGTGTAAGTGGTGTGTGTGTGCTTGTGTGTGTGTGTGTGTGTGTGTGTGTGTGAGAGAGAGAGAGAGAGAGAGAGAGAGAGAGTGAGAGAGAACAAGACAGAGAGGCAGAGACAACCAAGAGGCAGACACACACACACAGGATTTGTATATGTGTGAGATAGATACACAGAGATGTGGCATCTTTTTCTATACAATCAACAATTTGAGTATTGTCCTTTAAACTTGACTGCCTTGTTAAAGATACTGTATGTAACTATGGATGTATAAGATATAGATATGGAAAGTACAGATTCCAACATGTAGATTTGGTTAAAATTATTCTATAAATTTTGATGATAGGCACTGGATCCAAGCATTCTATTCAGAAATTTGGGTTGCATGCCAGGAGTGACTGTCAATAAATTTACCTTAATAAACACCTCACTTGTTTACTACTACACCTTCTGCATTAAATACACTTCATACTAAAATGAGAGAAATAATATTTACTCTCACAGCAATGAAGTAAGATACATATACAGAATTATGTGTATTTTGGGGATGGGTAAAATCAAATCGATAAGAAAGTTTACCAATGGTTTGAATAGTCAAAGAGAATGGTACCAAATAGGAATAAAAAATTTATGGCAAAGGAAAACTCAAAGCAGACAACATCTGAGTATATTACTCCTTTATTCACTTTAATATTGAAAAAAGCAATTGTTTATTGATCAATATAGAATTATGTAAGTCAGGTTTTACTTTAATTTGTCTTTTAAAACAATTATATCATCATTTGATGCAGAGCCTCTTTATATTTTATTAAGGTCATAAAATGTATGCATGCATGTGTATATGTTACATATATTGTACATATTTATTGACATAGTCACTCATCTTGTAACAAAATGAAAACACTGCCCAACGTGTTTTATTATATGTGATTCAAAAATAGATTATGATCTAAAAATGTTATAAATTATTACATATCTTTAGTGTTCTAAGTTACTTTCAGGACTGGTTTAAAAATTATAAACCATATCCCTTATTAACTATTTTGTAGACACATTTAATACACTGATGATTTTATCTCAAGGGGTGTATTTGTAAGAGTTTAGCCACTATGTCAAAACAATGGCTATTTTAAACTTTAATACTAACTAATACTTTTTGAAACATTTATCACAATTTACATTTCTACCTAGGAAAACTAAATATAATTATAATAGAAATAATAAATGAATAAGTAATATGAAAATAGGCTAGAAAGAAAGCATTATATAATCTACACACCAATCAAGCTCTGAGTACAATAATTTCATATTGAGATAATAGAGAACATATGTCAGTTAAGTTATTTTTAAAGGTGATTAATAATAAAAATTTTAATCTCAAAATATTAGAAAAATTGTTCAGAGATAAAGGAAAATGAGACAAGGATATTACCATGTAAAGACAGAATTTTACAGTTAGCAAAACTGGCAATTCATTTATTAGAGTCTGCCAAATTATAGAATAATGTAGTAAGTAAACATTTTAAACATGAAAATGAATTCAACTTTTGACCATTTATGTCTAAAAAATTCTGTATTTGCATATTATTACATTATTTGATTGAACTGTTTTAAACTATGATATTTAAATATGTATATATCCCTTTAAATTATTTCTAACCATTATACATACCATGCTTATTGCTAAGAGAAATGTTTGAAAAATCCAGATTAAGTTTCACATTTATATTAATGTAAACTTCAAAACATTTTGTCTTGTTGAAAACATGCAGCAGGCACTCTGGAGCAGGGGCAGCTGACTCTGCACCTGGCCACACACACAGCTCCTGCTGCTGAGGGAATCTGCAAGGCTCCCCACTACGACCCTGAACTGAGTGAACTGAGCAAACCAACTGCAGGGGTCTCTGAGGGGTGGATTCGAACCCTGACCAGAGGTGAGGAGGGTTCGACAGGCCTCAGCGCCTGTATCCTGGCGTGGGAGGGAGAGTTGAGCTCCCATTGCATCCAGTTCCGCCACCGAACCGGTGCTCTCTGCGGGCGTCCCAGCGCACTCCAGAGCAGGGGCAGCTGAACTCTGCACCTGGCCACACCCACAGCTCCTGCTGCTGAGGGAATCTGCAAGGCTCCTCACTACGACCCCGAACTGAGCGAACCAACAACTGCAGGGGTCTCTGAAAGACAGAATCAAACCATGACCAGAGAGGTGACAGGAGACACACAAACCCAAGTGCCACAACTGACCAGGACCCATCTAATCGTGAACCACTGAAGCCATGGGCAAACGTCAGTGCAAGAAATTACATAATAATACAAAGGGCAACACGGTAACCCCAGAAGAGAGTGGCGATCTTACAAATACAAGACCTGAACTGAGCAATGAAGAGGAAACAGAAGGAAGCAACACCAAAAATTCCTTTTTGATGATCATCGAAGCTCTCAAAGAAGATATGAAAAAAAGCCTTAAAGAAATAGAAGAAAATACAAACAAAAAATTGGAAGAGATGAACAAATCTATGAAAGAAACATGCC
>PVIH01028795.1:0-14633 GCA_004025045.1 Sigmodon hispidus | reverse complement strand
CCTGTCTCCTCCATCCCTCTCCCGTCTCCCCCATCCCTCTCCTGTCTCCTCCATCCCTCTCCTGTCTCCTCCATCCCTCTCCTGTCTCCTCCATCCCTTCCCTCTCCTCCTGCTGTTTCTTTCCATCCTTTTCCCCCTTCTCTTCCCCCTTTCAGATTCTTCCCTTTTTCATCCTCTCTAGGACTTTTAATTTGTTAGCAGTGGCACAGCATTCTGTTCTACAAATCAGCACATGTGCATTGTAGCTACTTGTAGAAACCAATCCATTCCCTAAGAGACCGTGGTCTCCTCCAACTCCCAAATCTCTGTATTTGAAATACTAGCCACCATGTATTTTTACAATCCATCTAATTCAGTACATTGCTCTCTATGAGCATAAATAAAACCAATTACCCAAAGAAACAGAGTATCTGACCCATAAGCTTTGCTGACACTGTCAGCTCCACTGACCAGTCCTCCCTGTTGTCTCCAGACTTTTAGCCTGCCCTTTAACATGTCAAGAGAGTGACAAGCAGAAGAGTCTGGGCCAATGCCATTACTGGCCAATTTCTCCCCAGCTAACTGAGGAACAGTGCTATATCCTTAGATTCACAAGCATTGCAGACAAAGGAAGCCCTAATCCAGACTTCTGATTCACTCCTCCTTAGAAAAAGGTCAGTGTAAATGGCAAGTTGTAAAGGTCGACAAGATGGCTGAGCAGATAAAGGTACTTGCTGCCAACTAGCTGACCCAAGTTTGATCACTGGACCTACAAAGTAGAAGCTAAGATCGTTCGTGCACATCACTCCAGAGACAGAGAGAGGGACAAGCTATTCAAACTGACAGAAGATGAAATCACAAGCAGGCATGGTAGAGTACTACAGTTGCTGCCCACTGACCACAGGAGCCAGGGACCCAACTGGAATGTATTAAGCATCCCAAGGCAATCCCTGCAGTGCAGAAGAAATGCATTATCTGTGGTGTCACACAAAATCAAGAAATAAATACTTCCTCAAAATAACTGTGAAATATGGAGAGGCTACCCTCCTACTGCATTAAAAAAGATTAGGGATGTGCCATCACTGTAAAATCTCTCATGGGGCTTCAGCAATCTCTGCAGTGGTCAAACCACGATTTTTTTCAAGTTTTATACACATTCATTAATCAGAGTGACAATCATAAAAATGACTATGAGTCAAGTTGATTAGCATCACTTTGCGGTCAATAATTAACTTGCTTGTTCACAATCAGAGGTATGAGGAGCTGGGATAGAGGTTACCTAGGGCAAAATTGAGGTGTGTTTAGGCTCTGTACTCAACCTTAGTTCTGACTGCACAAGTGCACAGACCACCAATTTGCATGCTTTTTCTTTTTTTTTTTTTTTTTTTTTTAAACTTTATTTATTTATTTGCCTTGGTGTTTGCCTGGAACTGGAACTACAGACAGTTGTTAGCTGCCATGTGGGTGCTGGGAATCGAACCCGGGTCCCCTGGAAGAGCAGACGGTGCTCTTAACCGCTGAGCCATCTCTCCAGCCCCTTGCATGCTTTTTCTATAAACTTGTTTACGTCAATGTAAATAATCCAAAACAGCTCCTAAAAGTTAATTTGCTCCTAAAAAGTTAATTTGTTTCTTAATCTTGTTTCTCCAAGGGTCTTCTAAAGTATCATCAAAGCAACAGAAAAATTCCTGATACTAAGTATTAGAACACTGAAAGAGTCTAAGGGGCTCCTAGGGAATCACTCAATACATGCTTCAGCTGGATCAATTTAATTAAAGCTGTTGCTTGTATGATTATTACTGCGATGTTAGAAGGGAGGCAGTTACTCCCACTGAAGATGGCCAGTGTAATCTGGCACACTGGGAAACAGAGGAGCAGCATGAGAAGAGAGACCCTGTGCTGTCACTGCCACAGATGCCCTAGGTATGTTTGAAAGCTATGGCTTAAAGTTTATACATAAAAAGGGACTTCTGTGGTGCTGTGGGCTCTTGAGGGGATGGGAGGTTATTGTCCCAGCGGCCATCTGTCATCAAGTACTCTGAGGGCTCAAGGTCAGATGTCATCATCTCTAGTACCATTCACCTAGTTATTATTTAAGCTTTCTCCCAAAGAAACACTAAGTATAATATACATGTTTTAATAACAAAATAATAAGTATCATTTTCAAAGGTAATTACAGTGGTCTTATATAATTAGTCTTTAGAAATAAATTATCCTCCAGGAAAGACTACAACATATTTTTATATGGCCTTTACATTAGTAGGGACTACCACCCATCACTGATTAGTGACTGAATCTATAAAGTGTTTTAGAAAAACCCTGGGGGGCTGGAAAGATGGCTTAGGGGTTAGAAGCACTGGTAACTCTCCCAGAGGACCCAGGTTCAATTCCCAGCACCCACATGGCAGCTCACAACTCTCTGTAACTCCTGCTCCAGAGATCTGACACCTTCATACCAATGCACATAAATAAAGCTAAATACATTTTAAAAGATCTCCATCTCTTAAAAAGAAAGAAAGAAAGAAAAAAAGAAAGAAAGAAAGAAAGAGAAAAGCCATGAAATTCATGCAGGAAGATCATCAATACACCACGAGAAAAGATCAAATTTGTATCTCTCAAATAGAGCCCGTGTTTGCATTGGTGGCAGGTAATGGGTTTTCCCACAGTGAAGAGCATGGCTGTGCCTACCCATCATCAAGATCTAGAGCTGTGGAGAACATTAAATTGCACTCTGCAAACCCAGCTGGGTGCGTCTTGCTTTTTCAGTGAACTTTCACCATCTGCTTTTGTCAATGTCTCTGTTCAAGGAGAGGGATCATATCCATTAGACTTCTCGCTTCTGCTGGAGAGGGTTCTGGAAATCGCACAGACTGGTCATTATCACACTGTTTAGGGAAGCTATGTGGTGCTGTCTACATAAAAGTGAAAACCTGCATTAGGGAGGGAAGTACTCTTCCGTGCTGGCCAGCACGATGCCCGCTGACTTGGTAGTATGGCCCTAAGTGGGCTGGCACTGATGGCCTTGGCTTCGGTTGCAATGCCATAAGAACAAGAAGCAAAGTTGTGCGGAGCCTCAACAAAACACAAAGGCAAACAGCGTGAAAACAACTCTTAAGAACAACAACAGCAAAACCCCTCCCAACTCTTTCCTTCTAAAATTGTATGCCAATCCCACAGAAGTTTACTGAACCCAGAAAGGAGAGCAGACCTTTCATGCCCTCCCCATGCAGGGGTGAGAACAGCATGCACAGCTACCTGTTTGTTGGGTTTAAACACCCCCAACTGTATAACTTGCCAAGTCACTAGTGGATGGACACACACACACACACACACACACACACACACACACACACACCCAAAGACATTAATTCTTTGTTCCAGTGTAGTTGGCTCCTTTGAAAAGGGCCAGAAAGTCACAAAAGTGGCTCCCAACTCTAGCAGACAAGAAAAATGTGTTGAGACAAGAAGAATGTCGAGCAGGCAGGCTAGCCGACACAGATGCAGCAGCTCCAAGCGCGGTGGGAGCCGCCTTCGGGTTTAATGCACACAGCTTATGAATGTGCTTCCGAGTGTGGTGGTTTTGTTCTGCTCTCATTTTTGAGTTTCAATTTATAATATGGCTCTATGACACATATATTTTCAAAAAGCCAAAAAAAAAAATCCTGGAGCAACAATTATGCTTAAATCCATATAAAAATGTCTTGTTGACTCCCACAGTGGGAGGTAAAATCCCAAGTGGGAAGAGGCAGGCAGAAGTTCCCAGGGAGGTAAGGAGAGCATGTGACTGACAGCCAGGCCTGTCCCCGGGTCTGAGGGTCGTCCACTTTATAATAATCCGACACTGCCTCATGCCTCCCCCGCCCCCGCCCCATGCAGTACACAGGACACTGCATAAGCAGCCTGCCTACTGTGCTACCCTGCTAGACACTGCAGTCTACTGTACCTGAACTTCCTCGAAAATTGCTGCCTGCTCCTGATTGGTCAGTGTGGTCAGGTGCTTTTGGAGTTCTAACTTGGTTTTAGATGAATTCATTCCTGTTGGGAAGAGAAAAAGGGCAAAAGGCCTATGAGAGAAGTTTAGAGTTGGGGATACCACCAAACTCCTTCCCTCTACTCACCTACCCACGTCAAGACACCTCTAACCTGACAGCAATGACCGCACTCTGAACTGCATGCTGCTGTGTGAACTGCTGTGCACCAAGCTTTGAACCTGCCTCCTTTCACTGAATTCTTAAAACAACTCCACCAGAGTATGCCATTATCCCAATTTCATATTCAGGAAAACCAAGGACGCAGAGTCTATAAACATCTTCACACACCGTCCATTTGTACTCTGCCGCATGTGCATGACTCCAAATCACCTTCTCAGTGTTCAGTACCGCAGACAATCCAAACAATTCCTTCAAAAATGACAAACTCTTCTAGCTACATGAGAACATGAAAACACTTTCTTACTGAAAAGCAGGTGGTACTGACGTGAAAACTGACCCACACTCCTCCTTTGAAATCTACTGCCCCTTCACACAGTGACAGCGTCCCCCTCATTATCTGCTTAACAATCTTCAGACCAGCGCGGAAACATTACAAAGGGTCCTGAGACACACTTATAAAAGTAACGACATGAGCCCAGCATCCAGGAAAGTCTAACACTGAGACACTCTTGCCTGGATATAGTTCATACCTAGTCTGTGTGCTTTCTTGATGTCAGGTATAAATGCCACAGAGGATGCCAAGATTGGGAAGGAAAAGATTTGCTAACCCAACTGCCACCAAATAAAGATCTGGTGCTGGTTTCTTCTACCGCCCCCCTCTCCCCCCCCCACCATCTTGCAAGTGTCCCCATGTTGAGGGGGAGCCCCGTTCAGAGGCTGGACTAAACCTGAAATATCTACGTGCGTAATTTATAAGCCACCGAGAATATATCGCCAAATAAGAGTCCTTTTTACAAGGCAGTAACGGAGTCACGCTCCTGCCACCAAAAGCTCTGATCCTGAATTAAGGCAGGTAGTGTTTCAAGTCAGTCAAAACTACAACCACATCACACCAGAGCTGTGGGGTGGGGAGGGGTGAGGTGGGTGGGGACTGAACCAATTCAATTGATTAAAATAATTGATGAACCGCCCAAGCTTCAGGAGTGGCTGCATGGGTATGTTCTGCTCAGCAGGATGTGGTTAGGGGTCTGGATGTAGGGATAAGTGACCAGACAAAGAAACCCACCCTGGCTCTGACACCAGAGCCAGTGAAAGAAACCCTGCCTAGCCTGAACCCAGAGCTAGAGAAAGAAAGCCACTGTAGAGCTAAGACTTGAACCAGTGAAACTCATTTATCCCTGAACCCAGAACCAAAAAGAAATATGCCCTGGCTCTGAAACCAGCACCAAAGAAACAAACTATGGCGCTAGAATTAGAGCCAATGAAAGAAATATCCCCTGGCCCTGAAATTAGAGCCCAAAAGCTCAAAAGAGCCAAAGAAACACACTTTGGCCCTGAAACTAAAAACCAAATCAGGATAAAAAGGGAAAAGATCTGACCAATCCCCACCCTGGAAGTCTCCCTAAAAGCTCCACCCGCAAGAAGCTATATCTGTAAGTTCTGAGCTCACAGCCCTTTCCCTGATGTCTTCTCCTAACACGGGCTGAGGTAGCCACCCACTCGTGGACCCTTCCCTCCCAATAAATGTCTTGAATGAGGTTTGGGTGAAGATCTTCTTCTTTCACCAGAGCAGCAGCAGCAGCAGCAGCAGCAGCCTGGATGGAGATCAGCTGAGGGAGTGAAGCTGTAACACTCTCCCTGCCCAGGGGACCTTCCCTGGCTGGGCCAAGTTGTTACATTCAACTGTGATATACAGTGGCTGTGAGCAGCCTTCAGCCCGCCACTGTAACAACTTTGCCCAGGAGGTCCTCCCTTGCTGGAGCAGAGCTGTTATAACACTGGGGAAGCCTTTCCCTGGAAGCAAGGCTGTATGTACACTGCTACCTAGGCTTACTGTGGCCTGTGGTATTCATTGGCTCCCGAATGCCTGAACACTTTTCCATTCGAGCTGCAGTGCTCAGTATGCCTGGGCTGCTGACTGCCAGAATCTCTTTCCATCTCGGCTGCACAAATACCTACACTGGGGACAGATGAGTAACTGAAGGCTATGAGGACTTTGGGTAGTTCAACAGCATGAGCAGTGGTCAACCCGTCTCCACGACTGAGAGCTGGAGAAAACCATCCCAGAGCATGGAATCTGCTGTGACTCAGGAGACATACCTCTGCTTTACAGTTGAGGTTGCTGCAATCCCCAGGAGCCTGGGAACTCATGAAAGGTCAGAAGCCCTGTCAGCAGACAGCCTGCCCAAAGCCAATGTCCTGCTCCTCCTTCAGCCCCGCCCAGCCCAGACCCCCTTTCTGGCTGCACTGGGCACTGCTCCAAAATACAGCAGGCACCCAAGCTTCCAGAGTGTCATTCTGCCTTACTGTGTCTCCAGCCAAGATGAACTCTAAAGGGCCACCGTTCAACTGCCATTTCAATCAGTGTTTCAAAATCATCACTGAAGTAGAAATTTTGTTTTTAGTAATCCTGAGGTATAGATAAGAAATGGAGACACTAAAATCCCAATTTTGTTCAAAGCCAACCACAAATAAGGAGGGGAGTTGTCTGCCTACAGAAACCAGACTTCTATGGTCCTCACTGACTCTCTTGACTGGCAGAGCCGAATGGCCCAGCACACAGGTGCCTCCAGTGCAGAGAAGTAAACACAGGGGCGGGCTGAGGCAGAGAAAAGGCTGTGAAGGGATAATTCATCAACTCCCCCTGCCCTTGCAGGGCTGTGCAAAGCTACAAAAGCACGCGCACGGCTTCCTATAGCAATACTTCAAAACTGAAGGAAGCATCATAGTGTTTGAGTTACTAATAAAATAAGTACCCAGTAATCACCAACTAAAACTCCTCCCAAATAGAAAAAAATGTTTCTGATGTAGTCTAAACATCAAACTCTGGAGATACCACATTGTTAGCAAGTGGAGAAACTATAAGCTCTTAAGGAAATTAGACTAGAATAGTCAGGAGATACACTGAAAACCTCAAGTGATGCCAGGCACAATGTACTCCCAGCTACAGGGGAGGCCTGTGTCCAGGAGTTCTGGGCTGCAGTGAACGATGCCGATCAGGTGTCTGCACTAAGTGCAGCAACAATGTGGTGACCTCCCAGGAGCAGGGAACCATCAGGTTGCCTAAGGAGGGGTGAACTGGCCCAGGTCAGAAAACCTCAAGTGCAATTCTAAGCCTCACCCTCCTCTTGACAGGGGGATAGGTGGGTCCTCTGATTGGCCCTAATCAGACCTCAGATGCCTCAGTACAGCAGGTCCTTCTACCTCAATTGTGCTGGGAGACTATGCTATTATACATTGTAAATATTTGTCACTGTAAGCATTGTTTAATAAAACACTTTTTGGCCACAAGCCAGACAGGAAATAGAGGCTTCTAGGAGAATTCTGGAAGGTAGAAAAAGACACAGAGGGAATGAGACTGCTGAACTGAGCAAAAAGATACCAAGGCACGTGGCTAAACATAAACAGAAATATGGGTTAACTTAAAGTATAAGAGTTAGCAATTAACAAGCCTGAGCCATAGACCAGTCAGCTTGTAATTAATATAAGCCTCTGTGTGTGGATTTTTGGAACTACATGGCTGTGGGAGCAGCCGAGCAGGACAGAGAAACTTCTGACTATACCACTCAATATTTTGCTTTTCAGAGAGAGCATGATTAATTTTAGCTAATGTTACTCTAAACTCTGAAATAAGCAAAATACTATACGATACCATAGCAGCTGTATGGTTATGTAGTTCAAGTAAGTAATCCAAAGTAGCTTCAATTCTTAGAGGCTGTGCAAGCATTATTTGCATTGGGTATCTAGTGAAATGACAAAGACAATGTCTTTATTTTATTTTATACATTCTGGGGCATAACTTGACTCCATCAACTGCTTAAGAAAGCATTTTATGTCTTTCTTTCTTTATTGTTCTCGTAGTCATGCTACTGGTCCTTTCTATAGTTTGTGGAGTGCTTGGTCAAACCATAACTAAATCCTAACTTCCTCATAGAACACTTGGGGGGTGGGCAGTACTGGGAATTGGGCCCAGGGTGTTATGCAAGCAAGGCAAGCACTCTGGCACTGAGCCACACAGCCTGGAGCCTTTTAGACTTGAGGATTAGGATCGCTCTACTGGTAACAACAAGGTTCTTAGGGGGTGGGGGGAGGTGTTTCTTGGTGATAGAACCTGGAACCTTATACATGCTAGGTCACTGCTCTACCACTGGGCTATGTCCTCACCCAAGACTACCCTTACAATAATATACAATGGCTGTCAATAAATCACTCCCTTCCACTTATTGGGACTGCAATCACAAAAATCAACAGATCCCAATCTGTCCATTAAGTCATCAGCACTTCTACAAAGATGGCCTCCCATAATTCACCATCTTTATCTTTAAAAATGCTTCCCATGCAATGAGTAAACCGCACACTCACCAGACTCCTCACAGCTCTGTTTAATGTGTAATAAAGTTTTCTGCCTTGGTTGAATTTTATTATGTAATAGAGAACTGAATTATTCCCCGAACTAGAACAGTGAAATCTTGATTCTGATTACAAGTTCCAGCTGTAACTTTTTGAACACACAAGCCCAATACAAATTTCCTAAATGGAATTTGGCAGCAGCGAGCTCCGAAGATCACAATCTCTTCTATCTGTAAGGCTAAAGTCACTGCTGGCTTCTTCATAGGCCCTGAGAGGCACTGTAGAAAGAGCTGGCGAGCCTCTCAGTTGGGATCTCTAGTTAAAGCAACACTCTCGTTCCCGGGTAGTTTATATGCTGTCAGCAAACAGCAATGACATAAAAACTAGTTTTAAATATACATCAATCACACTCATCTTAAGAGCACTGTGATGGCCAAAGTGAACCCTTTCAGACTTTATGATGTCAGCTGCTAATTTACCATATATATATAAACAGATAACATTTCATCTCTATTAGGATAGCTACCACCACAAAATTCATTTTTGTAAGGATGTAGAGAAGTTAGGGTCTGTGTGTGGGGCAATTATAATCATTAGAGGACAGTATAGGAGGGCTGGAAAGTTAAAACAGACTCAATGTGCTAGCTAGTTTTATGTCAACTCGGCACAGCTAGAGCTATCTGAAAGGAGGGAGCCTCAACTGAGAACATTCCTCCTCCTAAGATCAGGCCGTATGGAGCCTGTAGAGCATTTTCTTAATTAATGATGGATAGGAGATGGGCCAATTCATTGTAGGTGGTGCCATCCCTGGGCTTGTGGTTCTGGGTTCTATGAGAAAGAAAGCCAAGAAACCACAGGAAGCAAGCCAGTAAGCAGTACTCCATGGCTTCTGCATCAGCTCCCGCCTCCAGGTCCCTGCCCTGTTTGAGTTCTTGTCCTTATTTGGAAGTGTAAGCCAAATAAATCCTTTCCTCCCCAAGTTGCTTTGGCCATGGTGTTCCATCACAGCACTAGAAGCCCTAGCTAGGACACTCATCATATAAATCAGGAATTCACTTACCCAGAAGAGCTGCAAGCAGAAAGCTGAGCAGATGTTTGTATTCTTAGATTACTGAAATTCTTAGATTACCGCTCAGTCAAAAGGCAAAAAGAGCCCGAATGTTCAATGTTGAATAAACAGATGCAATAGATGGAATATTATTCAGCCATACAAAGAAATAAGATTCCTACACATAAAAAATAAGCAAACCCAGAAGACATAACCAAAAGCAAGAAAACAAATCCTACAGATTGGACTCTATAAGGTAGCTAGATCAATTCACTTTGTAGAATCAGAAAGGAGGCTGGGGGATGGCTCGGTAGCAAGGGTGCTTGCTCTGCAAGGGAGTGAACCCGAGTTCAAAGCAGGGCATCTGGCTTGTGCCTGTACTTCCTGCCCTGGGGGACAGACAAGTGGACCCAGCACTCGACAGCCAAACTAGTTCAGCCGAAAATAGCTTCTGGTTCAGTGAGAAACCATGTCTCAAGGCAACAAGGCAGAAAATTACAGAGGAAAGCACCTGTCTCCCTGCTCTGGTTCCCGCATGTGCGGGCAGGGGCATGCATACATCCACACACCAGATTACAGCCTCCTCCCACACAGGAAAACAGAAAGGAGAAAGGTGGTCGCTTGGGGCTATGGGAACGTGATGAAGACTACTGACTGAGTTACAATTCAGGAAGACAAGAAGGTTCTGAAGATGGACAGTAGGGAGGGGATACTCTATACTGTAAACGGACGTAAGGCCACTGAACTGTTGTTTTTACATGACATGATAAATCTTATGTTTGGGTATATTTTTTTCCACCATTACTTAAAAAATAATTTTTTTAGGTTTAAATGTTAATATAGTCTTTCTTTACAGAACTATAGTTTGGACAAGTATTCTAAATACACAAAAAAATGATCACATCCTTGTGATCATTTTTACATAATTGAGTAATTTACAACTTACCCAGTTTACAAGTGGATAATTTAAATTATGTAGCAGTCTCAAAAACCACACCACACATTTAAAAATCTTCCTACAGATAGAACAAGATGCAAAATGAAGAAAGAGGAACACACACCACTTTTTCAGATCCTCTCAATGAGCACTGACCCCCACCATCACCCGGTTTTCTGCCACTCCTTGCTGACCCAACTGGACTCTATGGTTGGGTTGTCAGCATAGCATTCCTTGCTAAGAGGGATCCTTCCACTCTGTCTGTCTGGCTGCAGTCACAGTCAGGGTGAGGATCCTGGGCTTGCTATATGCTAGTTTATCCCTAGATGGCTCTAATCTTCCAATTTATTAATAAAATTACTCACTTTTTGTGAACTATTTTGTAAAATAATTTTATTCATAATAACTCATGATAATTCACTTTTTCTCATAAACATGAATATAAAACTGATAATTGATAATATCTTTTAAAAAAACAACTTAGCACAGCAATCATCTCCTCTTAATGTCAAATAGATACCTGCAAAAGCTAGCATTCCATTATTGGCTTCTAGAAACTATAGTTAATAGGGCCACCATGTGATGAATCCTTAATCACAGCCTGTTCTCTGCTCCCCTTCATCAAATCTGCCCTGAATCAGATTTCAGGTCATCCTCTACTTAGAAAAGCCTGGTAGAAATCCTTTAGGTCTCATTTTACGATCTCTCTGTGGTGGCCAATCCTGATGACCCACCAATCTCACACAGCTCAATAAATGATTTAGTCCCTAACTTCCCCATTACTCTCCGAGTGCCTAGGAGGACAGATAGCAAGAGGGGATATGGGTCCTTAGCTCTGTATCCATCATGCCCAGGAAAAGTCTTGCCATACAGAACACACCACTGCACAGTGTGAGTTCACCTGTGATGCAGCCCTGTGACACAGACCCAGGAGAACAGTGCTGCAAACACTCCCACCCAGGTGTTTGTGCTCCCACTCACCCTCTATTCTCTCACAGAGCTTGTGCAGGCCTTGCAAAGGGCAGCCCTCACACAGCTGAGCCGGGGCCTTAGCGGTCTGCTGCACGGCGGCCACCGTGAAGGCCTGCTTCAGAGTCATCATGATCTCGTCCACCTGAGCAGAAGAACAGAGTGTCACCAGCAAGTTTCCAGAAGAGACTTCGTATTGTAAAATGCTTTTCTGAGCTATTTTTCACGGACTGATAGAACATAGTGAAAATACTTTCTAGGGTTGTGGTCTGTGGTCCAAGGACTTACAGATTCAGAGCTCTTACAGCAGGTGAGGGAGAAAATAAACTCTTATTACTAAGCACAGAACAAGTGCCTCTGGTCTAAGTTCACAGTGATTCTTTTTTTTGTTTGTTTTTTTGACTTTTTTCTTTCCCATTTCTTTTAGTAGTACCTGGTCTCAGAATACGGCTCAAGTGGGTTACGAACTTGCCCTACAGATCTTTAGCTTGCTGTCTCCCTACCTCAGGCCTAAGTGCTGGGTGCTGGGTTATAGCAACAGGGCCTCCACACTTGGGTAAAGTGGAGTTTCTAAATGCTGCATTAGATTGGTGAGGGAAACCAAGAACATCTTTCAAAATCATTGAAATTTAAAACAAAAATTCAAATGAGTCTCAGATGCATAGCAGAAAGGTATTAGTTAGGATGAACAATTAACCAAATATTGCCATGTCAGGAAGGCTCTGCATTTCTACTGAGCACAGAAAACTCAGCAGGGTTGAACTCCTCATGAGCCTTGCAGTGGGTAGAGTCGACCTCTTACCAGGGCTTCATTTGTGCACTGGAACACATAACAGACGAAGTGAAAGCCGCCGCCACCTGAGCACTCTCGGCAGATAAATCCAAAGTGGTCCACGTGCCTAATGCCCTGTGCAAGGAAGAAGGGGGCGGCATCTAAGTGGTACAAAGCAGAAGAACCGTCCATGGGCGACGCCATCCCATTTATGGAGCACTTTGAGATTACTGCTCGCTAACATATTTGTAAACAAAGATTAGCTACCTAGTAAAATGTTACTTTTATTATCTCACAATGTGAGTCAAGATTTGAAAATTCATATCCCGATGCTAATTTATTATTAAAAAAAGAAGTAGAGAGTAGCTGACAGAAAATCTAGAACTCTGGGGTGTATGGTAGGAGTACCAGGGGATAAAAACTACTTTAAAAATCAATAGCACACCAGAGATTAAAAACCATCTCTCATACTAACAAACATGTACACACAACTCACATATGTAACAGTTAAAATAGATTCAAAAGGTGTTTCTATTAAAGTCATAAGCAAACCCAAGCTGGCATGAAAAATGAGCAAACAGTGACTGACACTGGGGCCAGGACTCTGCCAGTGTCCCGAAAGCTCCTTCCCCTAGGGAAATCTGAACGCACAAGCTCAGCTTGAAGGCAGCAGGGAACAGAGCTGACCGTGCCTTGTCCCACAAGTCCATCAGAAGCAACGGGACAGCTCTCTTTAATTTTTAGACTTATTTAATGTGTGGTCTTTTGCCTTGACTATGTATATGTATGTGCTCATGCCTGGTGTCAGTGGAAGTCAGAAATGGATGTCCATTCCCTGGAACTGGAATTAGAAATGGTTATGATCCACCACATGAGTGGTGGGAACAGAGCATGCCTGGGTCCTTAGCAAGAGCAGCAAGTGCTCTTACACAGTGAGCCATCTCTGCAGCACCAACGGTCAGGTGTCACTGTCAGCTTCACACAATCTAGAACTGCCTGGGAGAAGGGCCTCTGGGAACATCTACAGGAACTTTTTGATTACATCAACTGAGCTCAGTAGATCCACACTGAATATGGATGGCACACAGGCCACACCCTGGACCAAACGAAAAACAATGCTGAGCACTGTAACTGACTACACCTCAGAACTGTGAATGAAATAAAATCTTTCTCCCGGAGTTGCTTTTGTCAGAGTATTTTACCATAGCAACAGGAAAGGAACCTAAAGCAGCATCTTAAATACAAATGAAATATCTTCTGTGACTATTTAAATTATCAAGGCTTCTGAAAGCACCACCATGCAGAAATAAATACAGGTGTGTGTGACCTAAAGTTCAGGTGATCTGATGAACTGCACTTCTTTAGGAAATGATAAATAAACTACCACACCACCTTAAAAAAGCATGGGTCCCCAGCACAGTGGTGCAAGTCTCTGATTCCAGCACTTGGGAGGCAGAGGCAGGTGCAGAGTTCTGTGAGTTCAAAGATCAGCAATGGTTTACATAGTAAGTTCCAAAATAGCATGGGCTGCATATAAAGACCTTAAATATCTATCACTAACATTTTAACATTTCAACAAAATGAAGATCACATCAAGATTCTGAGGATAATATCACTTTCTGGTCAGTAATTGCTGACATATCCTGATCTCAATCAGTGTCCTCCATCAACAAGCTAAGTAAGTAACAGAAGCTGCTATGAATGTAATTTACCAAAGTTTCTTTGAAAAGGCTTTCCTATTCAACTTGTTAAGAACATTACTTATTATCATAATTGAAAATACTATCTTTTGTCTATTTAACTAGCTTAAATTTTAGAATAATGAAAAACTAAAATTTTTACATCTTATTACAGAAATGAAAAGTTAGACTATAAGAAAAATAAATAAATCATCAAAAAGTAACATAAATAATCTCTTATTTGCCAGAACAATCTGGAGAAAACTGGCTCATCACAGTCGACAGA
Source organism: Sigmodon hispidus (assembly GCA_004025045.1). NCBI lineage: Eukaryota > Metazoa > Chordata > Mammalia > Rodentia > Cricetidae > Sigmodon > Sigmodon hispidus. The sequence continues at coordinate 462 of PVIH01028795.1, read as the reverse complement.
TTCCTCCCAAATTCTCTAAGAAATACTGTTGGAAGAGGAACTATGAATGGCTGAAAGGCACCTGAAAAAGTGCTCTTCATCTTTAGCCATCAGAGAAATGCAAATCAAAACAACTTTGAGATACCACCTAACACCTGTTAGATTGGCTAAGATAAAAGGCACAGATGACAGCCTATGTTGGAGAGGATGTGGAACAAGGGGAACACTCCTTCATTGTTGGTGAGAGTGTAAGCTTGTTCAGCCACTTTGGAATGCAATATGGCGGTTTCTCAGAAAATTGAGAATTAATCTCCCCAAGGACCCAGCAATACCACTTCTGGGTGTATACCCTAAAGAGGCACATTCACACTCCAAAGGTATTAGCTCAACTATGTTCATAGCAGCATTATTTGTAATAGCAAGAACCTGGAAACAACCTAGATGTCCCTCAACTGAAGAATGGATTAACAAACTGTGGTACAT
>PVIH01028794.1:0-14634 GCA_004025045.1 Sigmodon hispidus | reverse complement strand
TTTCCGGTGGCACACCAAGGGTGGGGGTGGAGTGGGGGGAGGGGAAAGGCACTAAAAGCCTCAGAGCTCACTCCTCCAATGTCCCACAATCCACCTCTCTCGCTTCTTTCCTCGCTCAAGATGGCGCTGATCGCAGTACATTCTTGGCGCTGGGCAGCCGCGGCGGCTGCTTTCGAAAAGCACAAGCATGTGGCAGTTCTGACCAGGCCTCTAGTCTCTGTCTGTGGCTCAAGCCCGCGGCGGAATTCGCACCAGAGCGTTTCGTCGAGAAGCTCTGGAGTACTTCAGGTGTGTTGCGGCGCTCTGGGAAAAGTAGGGTGAAGGGCAAGGGAACCTGAGGAAAGGTTTGCCCTGGTGACCTTAGGTCAGAGAGCGCCTGGAGAAAGAATGTCTGGGAGAAAAACAGAGTAGCCCCTTAGGGAAGTTACGGTTAAGTAATTCTAGGACAAGAAGATCAAACAAATGTTTGAAGACAGGCAGCAGACTGCCTCGGGGCTTCAGGCACAGAGCACCTGAAGTGCTAACGCCTTGTAGGGCTTTGAGGGGAGGTTTTTTTTTTTAAGTGTAAGAAAGCCAGGCTACTTTTGAAAGTTAGGCACGGAATTTGGTGCTAAATTGCCTGCGGTTCAAATTGTACTACATCAGAAGTAACAATCTCGAGTGCGCTTCTACGTGACAGTATGGTATCTAAAAAACAAGTACCAAACTGAAATGGCACACTAACGCCCTCGCTGACCGGCGAGCTCCCTGATAGGCCAAAAAAAAAAAAAAAAACCAAAAAAAAAAAAAAACAAAAAAAAAACCAAACCCCAAAAAACATAACTATCTTTTTCTCCAAAATGTACACTGTTCTAAGATATAAGCTTTATTATCTTTTGCTATGCCTATTCAGTTATGTTTTTTGTGCACAGGTAACGTTGGAAAGCCTGAAGACTTTTCCCTTAGGACTGTGGTACTTTCCCTTAGGGTTATGGTACTTTGGAATATTGGCTTTAATTATCTCATTCTAGAATAGTTTTTTTTTTTTTAAATCGTTTGTAGTACTTGTACTAAAGTTTATATTTTAATTTTTCATATACTGACAACATTTTAATTGCTACCACAAGAACAGTATGTAAATACTGTCACTCAATTTGTTTGGAAAGCAATTTCTTAAATTATGATTCTTTGTCAACAAATATCTAATGTCTGCAGTTATAATCATAAACACTGTTAATATAATAGAGACCAAGAGAAGCATACAATTATGTGTTCAAGGAGTTTTTCTTTTCTTTTTTTTTTTTTTAACACAAGGCCTTGCTTTGTAGTTAAGTTTGGCCTAGAACTTAGATCCTTCTGCTTCATCCTACTGAGTGCTGAGGTGACAGGCATTAGGTGACAAGGACTGAACAATTTTTAAAATTAAAAAATATTTTAAATAAATAAGTAATTGTGTATAGGATGTGATATTTAATACATGTATATAAGTGACCAAATTAGAGTGATTGGTATAGTTATCATCCCAAACATTTGTTATTAACATACAGCATAATATTTTAGAGCTGAAAGGAGCCTTACTATTATGATTTGAAATGTTAGTGGTGAGATCAGCCTGTTTTTTAGATGAAATTAATATAGAAAAGAAACTCTAGTGCTTTTTGTATATTAAGGTGAGAATTACTTTGTGAACTTTTGTTTGAATTATGTATACACATATTCCCACATGAATGTGATTACTGAGATGGATTATAAAGGTATTTTTTTCTGCATTATGCTCTAGAACCATAGCCACTAGCTTGATGTGGCCATTAAAATAAAAAAAAATGAATTTATCAGTTGTATTGGCCATACTTCATGTATTCAATAGCCAGGTGTGGCTGGTAACTATTGACAACATAGAAAAATTAAAATTTCATTGAATAATGCTGTTTTTAAAGAATATTACATCTAGCCCTTCTAATTTTGAAGGTGAGGAAACTAAGTCCCAATATTGATGAGTAAGAGCCTTGAAGCTTTTTTTGTGTCAGGTACTTTTGAAATAAGACCCTGTTAGGTGCTAAGGACCCAGTAAATAAATGCTGACATGTATAAATACATACTAATAATGAATAGAACACTGTAATGGTGGGAAACACCTTAAGTGTAAAATTATTTTTAAAATTGGGATTTTATATAATAGTTAAACTATATGGTTCATTATACAGCTACCATTGTACTATATAATTTCTAAAAAGATTTATAAATCACATTGCAGTGCTAGGGATCAAACCAGGGCCTTTCACAAGCTTGGCAAGCATTATATCACTGAGCTACATCTCCAATCCATAAATTTTGTGAAAATTGGGGTTTATTTTATTAATATTTAGAATAGTATAAATTGGGGCATCATGTACTTTCTCAGCACCTTTTAGCACAAAGACTTCTTAATTGTATTAATCCTGACATTCACCAGTACCCTGTGTTCATTTGCTTCTTAAACATCTTTTTGAGTTATGTACCATGTAATTCATCCATTTAAAATGATATATTAGTGGATTCTACATATTCAATGATGTGTGCCACCATTATCACATTTAATTTTGCCTCAAAAAGAAACTTGTTACATTTTGGCTGTCTTTTTTCTATACCTTTTCCCTTCTGACCATTCCTAAGCAACCATTAATTTATGTGTATTCTTTATGTATATGTATATATATATATATATATATATATATGTCTGTTCTGGACATTTAATATGAATGGGATTATATGATATGTGGTCTCTTTGTTTGATGTTTTTGTTTCCTTGAACATTGTTCCTTGAAACATTGTCTCGTGTAAGCCAGGCTGGCTAGCCTTGAAAACTCTCCATGTTGCTTGTCTTTAAACTGATTTCTTTTTTTTCTTTTTTTCTCTCTATCTCCTGGAATTAGATCTCTTTTGACAATTTCATCGATTTTTCATGGTTTATTTTTATTATGGTACATGTAAATATTACATTATTTATTGTGACCAAATAAATAATGGCTTGGATATGCAAGGCTTTTTTTTGCTTTTCTTATTTTTTGAAATGGCTGGCTTAGAATTTGATGTATAGACTATGTTGCCTTTGAGGTGCTATGATTAAAGGCATGTACTACCAAACCTAGCATTATATACAACATTTTTGTTTATTGTTGTATGTGTGTGGGTTAGAGAATAGTTTTGTGGAATTACTTCTATTTTTCCACCTCTAAGTGTGTTCTAAGGATTAAATTTAGGTCCCTAGGGTTATGTGGCAGGCACTTTATGTGCTGAACCATCTCTATAGCCCCAAGGTTTTTTTAGGCTGATTTCATCAATCCTAGGAACATTAATATATAAGTTTTGCATGGTCTTAAGTTTTTGTTTCTGGTGCAGACCGATGCAGGCCCAGTGAATGCGGCTTCAGTCTCTGTGAGATCATATGTGTGTCTATCATGTTGATTTAGATGGCCTTGTTTTCTTGGTGTCTTCCTTCCCTCTGGCTCTGACACTTTTTCTGCCTCCTCTTTCACAGGGTTCCCTGAGTCACAAGGGGAGTGAGTTCACGGAGACATCCCATTTAGGACTGAGTATTTCAAGGTCTTTAACTCTCTGCATAATGTCTGGCTGTGGTTCACTTTATTTGTCCCCATCTGCTGCAGGAGGAAGCTTCTCTGATGATGGCCGAGCAAGGCACTGATCTATGAGTACAGCAGAATGTCATTAAGAATCATGTTCCTTTAGCAGAACAGTAGTATTTGGTTTTTCCCTAGGTCCCAGGAGTATCTAGTCTTATATTCTTGGTCACTCAAGCAGTATCAGGTATGTCTTCCATCTTGTGGAGTAGACCTTAAGCCAAATCAGATATTGGTTACTCCCATAAGCTTTGTGCCACTGTCTTGCCAGCTTGGTGTTTATGTTTCTCTTTTGGTAGCATGCAGAGTTCCTTACTGTAACAATGACACTAGTAGATGGCAGTGATGGCTCATTGTGGGTACCAGCTATAATTCATGTTCAGTGAGTTGTGTAGATGTTATCTTCAGCAGTGGGGCCTTCATGTCAGTTTGTGGAAGGCATCGTATAGTTTTGACAATAGCCTGGGTTGTTTGGTAATTCCCTTGAGACCCCTTTGGCCAACAGCTCCATGAGATGTAATTTAATTCTGGTGCTGAAAACCTCATTTGGTAAGAGATGCCCAATTTGGACTCTTTTCCTCATACTTGGCAATTTAATTTAGAATTCCTTCATATGTTATATATTTTAAGAAGAATAAGTAGAAACTGTAGTAGGTTTCCATACCACCCCCAAATAGCTGCTAATTTTTAACTATTTCTCCCTATATTCCCTCCCTTCTCTCCCTCTTATTTCCCTCTCTCTATGTGATCCTCCCTTTCTAATCTCCCTGCCATCTATATCTATTCTTTTGCCCCTTCCTAGAGAGATCTATGTGTCATCTCCTAGTCCCTCACTTTACACCTAACCTAACCTCTGTAGTTTTACAAATTGTAGTTTGGTTATCATTGACTTAATACCTAGCAACCACATGTAAGTGAATATAATCCATGTTTGTTTTTCTGGGTGTGAGTTACCTCACTCAGGATGATTTTTTTCTAGTACTATCCCTTTGCCTGTGAATTTCATGATTATAATTTTTAAAATGGATTATTAATACTCGATTATGTAAATGTATTACTTTTCTTTATCTACTCATCTGTTGAGGGACATCTAAGTTGTTTTCAGTTTCTGGATATCATGAACAGAGCAACAGTGAACATGGTTGAGAAAGTGCTTCTTTGGTAGAATAAAATGTCCTTTGTGTATACGGCCAAGAGTGGTGTAGCTGGATCTTGAGGTAGACCAATTTCTAATTTCTTTAGGAACTGCCACACTAATTTCCAAATTTGCTGTACAAGTTTGTACTCCCACCAGCAGTGGATGAATGCTTCCTTTACTCTACATCCTCTTGAGAATGAGCTAGCAGTTGTTTTATTGCTCTTAGCCATTCTAACTGCTATAAGATAAAATTTCAAAGTTGTTTTGTTTTGCATTTTTCTGATAACTAAGGTTGTTAAACATTTCTTTGCTTCTCAACTATTTATGTTTACTCTGTTGAGAATTCTGTTTATATCTGTATCCCATTTTAATTGGGTTGTTTTCTTGATATCTATTTTCTCAAGTTCTTTATTTTAGGAATTAGCCCCCTATTGAATGTGTAGGTGGTAAAACTTTTTCCCATTCTGTTGTAATGACATTGTCCTTTGCTATTCAGAAGTTTCTCAGTTTCATGAGGTCCCATTTATTAATTGTTGATCTTTGTGCCTGTACTAATGGTTTCCTGTTCAGAATGTCTTTTCCTGTGCCAATGCATTCAAGGGTATCCTCCACGTTCTCTTCTATTAGGTTCTGTATATATGGTTTTATGTTGAGATCTTTAATTCTTGAAGTTGAGTTTTGCTCAGGGCAATAAATATGGATTTTTTTATATTCTTCTACATGCAGCCATCTAGTTTGGCCAGCACCATTTATTGAAGATGCTTTCTTTTTCCCAATATGTATTTCTGGATTCTTTAAACAAAAATCAGGTGTACATATGTGTGCAGATTTATGTCTGGGTATTCAATTTGATCCATTTGATTGAAGTGTCTGTTTTGTGCTAATACCATGCTGTTTTATTCCTATAGATCTGTAGTACAACTTGAAATCAGGAATGGTGATGGTACCACTTGTCCGTAGCTTCTTAGTCCCAAATAATTACACAAGCTGGTTGGCCTATGACCCAGGCATATTACTTTCTAACTCTTATACTTTAAGTTAATACATATTTCTTATTTATGCTTAGGCATGTGGCTTGGTAGTTTTTGCTTAGTGCAGCATTCTCATGTCTCACTTCCTCTCCGCTTCCTTTGTCTCACTATTGACTCCTCTTTTAGACTTCCCAAAATTCTCATAGTCTGGTTGCCTTGCCTCTACTTCCTGTCTAGCTACTTGAGCAATCAGCATTTATTAAACCAATAGGAGTGACAAATATTTACAGTGTACAAGATCATAGTCCCACAGCAAAACTAAAATTGTCTTTTCAAGATTTGTGTTGGAATTTTGATGGGGATTGCATTGAATTTATAGATTTCTTTTTGTAGGATCATGGGAGATCTTTCCATCTTCTGATGTCTTGCTTTCTTGATTTAGTTTCTTTTTTTCCTTCTTTTTTTTGGTGTTTCAAGACAGGGAGGGTTTCTTTCTGTAGCCTTGGCTGTCCTGGAACTCACTCTATAGACACAGAGTTTTGAATTTGGTGTGTAATATTTTATTGAGAAATTTTGCATGTATCTACATAAGGGAAATTGGTCTGTAATTTTCATTTTTTGCTGGGTCTTTATGTGGTTTGAGTATCAGGGTAACTGTGGCCTTATAAAGCAAATTGGGCAATGGTCCTTCTGTTTCTATTTTGTGGTGTAATTTGAGGGTTATTTATAGTAACTCTCCTTTGAAAGTCTCATAGAATTCTGTGCTAAAACACTTTGATGCTGGTTTTTTTTTTTTTTTTTGGTTGGGAGACTTTTAATTCCTGCTTCTATTTTTCCTAGGGGTTATAGGCCTGTTTAAATTGCTTATCTGGTCTTGATTTTACTTTCATAGGTGATACCTATTGAGAAGATTATTTATTTATTTTAGATTTTCCAAATTTGTTGAGTTTTTTTTTTTTTTTTTTAAATGTATGTTCTTACGATTCTCTGGATTTCCTGAATGTCTGTTGTCATGTTCCCCTTTTCATTTCTGACTTTGTTAATTTGGATCCTTTCTCTCTCTCCCTGCCTTTTAGTTAATTTGGACAAAGGTTTGTCAATTTTACTGATTTTTCTCAAAGAACCAACTCTTTCTTTAATTTAAAATATCTTTTTTTAAACCTACCAACCACTCTTTCCCTTCCTCCCTTCTTCCCAGTCACCCCCACCTTCTCCCCTCTCCACTCCTCAGAAAGGGTAAGGACTCCCAGGGGGAGTCAATACAGTTTGGCAGTTCAGGCAGGACCAAGCCTTTCCTCCCAGTATCAAGGCTAAGCAAGGTATTCCTCTATAGGGAATGGGCTCCAAAAGGCCACTTCATGCATTAGGGTTCAGTTTTGGTCCCACTGTCAGAGGTCCTACAAACTGCCCAAGCCATACAACTGTCATCCACATTCAGAAGACCTAGTTTGGTCCCATGAAGGTTCCCCAGCTGTGAGTCCAGAGTCAGTGAGCTCCAATAGCTTGGGTCATCTGTCTCTGGGTTTCCTCATCATGATCTTAACCCCTTTGCTCATATAATACCTCCTCCCTCTCCTTGACTGGACTGGGAGCACTGCATCTGTTTGCATCAATAGCTGGATGAAAGTTTTTTGGTGGCAGTTAGGGTGGTCATCAATTTGATTACAGGGGTGCCAGTTTAGGCATCCTCTCCACTATTGCTTGGGGTCTTAGCTAAGGTTATGTTTGTGACTTCTTGGGTATTTCCCTAGCATCAGGTTTTTCCTTATCCCCAAAATGGCTTTCTATATCAAGATATCTATTTTGTTGCTCTTCCTCTCACCCCACCCCCAACTCAATCATCCCATTCCTTCATAATCCCTTTCTACCTCCTTTTAACCCTTTACCCCTATGGTCCCAATTTACTCAGGAGATTTTATCTATTTCCCCTTCCCCAGGTATCCATTGATGAAGGGTCCTCTTCTATGGGGTTGTGGATTGTAGCCTAGTTATCCTTTGCTTTATGTCTAATATCCACTTATGAGTGAGTACATACTGTGTTTATTTTTCTGGGTCTGTGTTACCTCTCTCAGGATGTTTTTTTCTAGTTCTATCCATTTGCCTGAAATTTTCACCATGTCATTTTTTTTCATGCTGATTAGTACTCCATTGTGTAAATGTACCACATCTTTTTCTATCCATTCTTTGGTTGAGGGGCATCTAGGTTGTTTTCAGGAACCAAGACTTTTTTTTCATTGATTCTTTCTATAATTTTTTTTTGTTTGTTTCTAGTTTAATTTCAGCTCTGAGTTTAATTATTTCTTTTTAAAAATATTTTTTAATTTTTTATTTTTTGTGCATGCATGTCAGTGTGAGAGTATCAGAACTCTTATAACTAGAGTTGTAAGCTGCCAAGTGGGTGCTGGTAATTGAACCCAGGTCCTCTGGAAGAGCAGGCAGCGCTCTTAACCGCTGCCCATCTCTCCAGTCCCTTAGTTTATTTCTTGCCATCTACTTTTTTTTTTAAAACATAATAATTTTTTTAACTTTATTTATTTATTTGCCTTGGTGTTTGCCTGGAACTGGAACTACAGACAGTTTTTAGCTGCCATTTGGGTACTGGGAATCGAACCCGGGTCCTCTGGGAGAGCAAATGGTGCTCTTAACCACTGAGCCATCTCCCCAGCCCTGCCATCTACTTTTGTGTGTGATTTCTTTTTGTTCTAGGTCTTTCAGTTGTGCCATTAAATTGCCAATATGAAATCTCTCCAATTTTTTATGTAGGCACTTAGTGTTATGAACTTGCCTTCATTGTGTCTCAGAAGTTCAGATATGTTGCATTTTCATTTTCATTGAATTCTAGAAAATCTTTAATTTTCTTCTTAATTGCTGTCTTGATCCATTTTTTTCATTAGTAAGTTGTTCAGTTACCATGAGTTTGTAAGATTTCTGTTGTTTTTGTTGTTGATATCCAGCTTTAATTCATGATTGTCAGATAGAATGCAGGAGATTATTTCTATTTTCTTGTATTTGTTGAGATTTGTTTTGTGTCTGAATATGTGGTCATGTTTGGAGAAAGTTCTGTGTGGTGCTGAGATGATACATTCTTTTGTGTTTGGGTGGAATGTTCTATAGATACCTGTTAGGTTCATTTGGTTTGTAAGTTTAGTTAGCTACAACATTTCTCTGTTCAGTTTTTGTTTGGATGATCCACTATCAGTGTGTGAAGGTCAATGTGTGATTTAAGCTTTGTAATGTTTCTCTTAAAAATGCAGATACCCTTGTGTTTGGAGCATAGGTGTTAAGAATTGCAATGTCTTCTGGGTTTCATTTGCTTCTGAGTATGCAGTGTCCTTTCCTGTCTCTTCTGATTAGTTTTGGTTTGAAGTATATTTTTGACAGATATTAAAATAGCTATGCCAGCTTGCTTCTTAGGTCCATTTTCTTGAAATAACTTTTTTCATTCTTTTATCCTGAAGTGATATCTATCCTTGAGGTTAAAGTGTATCTTTTGGATACAGCAGAAAGATGGATCCTGTTTTCTCATTCATTCTGTTTGTCTGTGTCTTTTTATCAGGGAATTGAGGCCATTGATGTTGAAAGATATCAACAAGTAATGTTTGTTGATTTCTGTTATTTTGTTGTGGTAGTATTGGTATTGGTGTTGCTGTTGGTGGTGTGTGTGTGTTTCCCTTTCTTTGATTTTCTGGTCTGGAATTATTTATTTCTTGTGTTTTTTTTTCTTTTTTTAAGTGTGGTTAAAACCTCATTAGGTTGGAGTTTTCCTTCTGGGACCTTCTGTAGGACTGGATTTGCAGATAGATATTGCTTGAATTTGGTTATGTTTTGGAATGTCTTAATTTTCTACATTTATTTTGATTGAACATTTTTGCTGGGTTTAGTAGTCTGGGTTGGTATCTGCAGTCTTTTAGAGTCTGTGGAACATCTCTCCAAGTCCATTTGGCTTTTAGAGTATCCATTTATAAGTCAGGTATTCTAATAGATCTGCCTTTATAAGCTGCTTGGCCTTTTCCCCTTGGAGCTTTTAGCACTCTTTCTTTGTTCTGTACATTTAGTGTTTAATTATTATTTATTGAAGATACTTTCTATTCTTGTTCAGCCTATTTAGTGTTCACTGTGCTGTTTGTTTATTGATTGGCATCCCCTTTAGGATAGGAAAATATTTGTTTTTAATTGAAAATAGATTCTAGTATATATTCTGATTATAGTTTTTTCCCTATACTCCTCACAGTTCCTCCCTACCTCCCCTGCCATCTGGATCCACTGCCTTTCTGTCTCTAATTTAAAAAGAACTAGGTTTCTAAGAGATAGTAAAACTTAACAAAATAAGACAAAACAAAAGCCACCACATAGAAGCTGGGCAAGGCAAACCAACAGAAGGAAAAGAGCCCAAGAGAAGGCACAAGTATCAGAGACCTACTCATTTCCACACTCAGGAATCCCATAAAAATACTGAAAGCTATTATATATATATATATATATATATATATATATATATATATACACACATACATACATACAGAGGACCTGGTACAGACCTGTGCAACCCTTGTGGCTTGCTTTAGTATCTTTGAGACCATATGAGCTTAGCTCAACTGATTTAGAGGACTTGTTCTTCTGGTTTCTGCCATCCACTATGTGGATACTAAAGCAGGTAGAAATAAATAGACCCACAGCCAGACATTACTCAGAGAGAGAAAGACCTTGGAACATGCAGCTCTAAATGGGACGTCTTCACCAAATCCCTCCACTCAGTAAACCCCATGGAAGAAGAGGCAGAAAGACTGTAGGCTTTCTTCTCCTTCCTCTATTCTTACTATTTTTAGGTTTTATCTTTTCATAGTGTCTTAGATTTCCTGGATATCTTTCGCCAGGAATTTTTTAAACTTAACATTTTTCTTCAATGCCTGAGAGTCTGTCTTTTGTCTCTTGTATTCTGTTGTTGAGGCTTGTCTGGGGTTTGTGTTGAAGGCTTTAAATATTCCATTTCTATATTTCTTTCAGTTTGGGTTTCCTTTATTGATTTTAGTTCCATTTTCAGGTCTTGACCTGTTTTATTCACTCCTCCCACTGTTTGTATTTTCATAGACTTCTTTAATAGATTTATTAATTTTCTCTTTAAGGACCTCCATCATATTTATAAAGGCTATTTTAAGGTCCTTGTCATGAACTTCTGCTATGTTGTAATACTTAGGGTTTACTTTGGTAGGGTTTCTGGGCTCTAATGTTGACAGTTTGTCCTGGCTGTTATTCATTTTGTTTTTACGATGACATCTAGGGCATGGGAAGATTTTAAGTCTAGATCCTGATGTCTAATCTTGTTGGGTAGGTGTTTTCATTGGTTTCTGTTGCCCTCTCTAGTTCTTAGAAGAGTATCCTGTCTGTCTGTTGCCTGGTAGAAAATTCTTCTGAGATCCTGATAGGTGAGGCCACTGGGGATTCTGGGTAAAAAGTGTTCCTAGGTATTGGGAATGGGCTACATGGAGAATTCTGAGGAGGTCCACAGGAGGGAAGAAAGCAGTGTTTCTAGTATCTGCTTATTAATCCTGGGGATGGTGGCATAGAGTGAGAAGAGGCTTCAGCAGGTAGTCTGCTACAGAGTTGGGAATGAGATTGGAGGAGAAGAGCAAAGGTAAAGATCTGCAATTAGCTTACCTGCTTCACTACCCTGTGAGGCTAGCATATTCTTCACTTGTTCTTGTGTAGTATTTGAGTAGTTATTTCCCAATCCCAATAGAGCTGCACTCTCACTTATCTCCTTTGTGATGACATTTACAAATACATTGTTTACATGCAAAAATTGTACCAATATATTACATAAATATGCCAGTAATTTTATAGAGTTGTCTTTTACATAAAATTAATAGAAGCTGAAAAATGATGCACTTATAATGTATAATTACTTTTCTTGATGCTGCGGTCTGGTTTTATGCACCTATAAATGTGAATTATTTGAGGTCATCTTTTTTCATTCCTGAGAACTTCCTTCAGTTGTTGTTTCATAAATGGTTCTTTACTAACCAGTTCTACTAGTTTTTAGTCATATGAAAGTACCTTTATTGCACTTCAGGTTTTGAATACTATCTCTTCTTGATAATTTTTTTCTCTCTTTAAGAATATTTGCATATGTTAACTTATTGTGTGCTGCTTCCTCTTTTTTGTTTCTGCTAAGAAATCTGTTCTTAATGGGAAAGGGTTCCTTTGTTAGAAAGAAGTCTTGGAAGAATTTCACCTTGTTTTTGGCTTTTAGTATAGGTGTCTGCAGAGTCTTCTTGTGTTTTTTCTACTTTCTAAGCATCTTGAATGTGTTTATTGCTGTGGTTGTTAATGAACTTTGGAAGCTTTCAGTCATTGTTTGAACAAATGGTTTTTCTTCCACTTTCTCTATACTTTTCCTGGCATAATATATTGGCATGCTTAATACTAGCCTATATTTTTCTGGATTTCTGTCTGTTTTACGTCATATTTTCTGTTACACAGATTGTATAGTCTTTGTTTATCTGTCTTTACAATCGCTAAATCTTCTGCCATTTTAAATATACAGTTTAGCTTCTCTAATAAATTCTTTAGTTATTACACTTTTCAATTTCAGTATTTCTTGTGTTCCTTTAAAAAAATAGTTTATTAGCTGGGCATGGTGGCACAAGCTGTTGTACCCTGAGACCCCCAAAGAGACCACTGGAGATGGGAACTCTCGAAAATGCAAAAGCATCTTTTGTTGAAAAGTACAAGCCGGGGCTGGAGAGATGGCTCAGCGGTTAAGAGCACTGACTGTTCTTCCGTAGGACCTGAGTTCAATTCCCAGCATCTACATGGCAGCTAACAACTGTCTGTAATTCCAAGATCTGGCACCCTTACACAGTTATACATGCAGGCAAGACACCAATTCACATAAAATTAAAAAATAAATATTTAAAAAAAGAGAAAAGTACAAGCCTTGGCAGGGACCTCCTCTGAGCAAGCCATCATGACCTATGGAGGTACCCGCCCCTCTGAAGCTGAGTTTTTTTTAAAGACAAAAACCACCAGGTTACACATCAATTAGAAGTCTGAGTACAGATACAATTTTGATTAGCTCACTTTTTCTTAGGTGCTTTTTAAAATTCCCCTGTTATCTTAGCCAGCTGCTTTTCTTTAAAAAGGTTTCTTTAACAACCTTTTTCTAAAGACTATCTTTTGTGCTGGGACCTTCAGATAGCCCTAGGCTATCTCTCCTGTGTTGAGACATTCTGTGGTCAATTAGTTGCTATCAGATAGCCCCAGGCTATCTTCTGTTTTGTACTTTGTCCTGCAAACTAAGGCCTGTTTCAAGCTAGGGTTAGGGGCTTGCTTAAAATGGAGGCACTTTCCTGGTTCTTCTAAGCCTTTAATCCTAGTACTTGGGAGACAGAGGTGGGTGAATCTATGAGTTTGTGGCCAGCCTGCTCTACAGAGCTAGTTCTAGGACAGTCAAGGCTGCACAAAGGAACTAACCAACCAACCATAACAAAGCAAAATGATTTATTGATATTCTTTCACAAGATGCAATCATGTTATCTTTTTTTACTTTTTCATTATGTTAACTTGAGTTATTGAGCATATTTTAGCTACTGTTTTGAAGGCTTTTTTCTCAAATCTTATAACGTCTCTTCACATCCATAGACATTTCCTTTGGCTGCTTTTTTTTTCCAAGTCATGTTTTACTTGTTCTTATCATGTGCCATGCTTTGTTTTCTGGTAAGCTAAACATTTTAGATAATATTTACAGCAATTCTGTGTACTGATCTCCTCCTTCCTGGAGCCGATTATTTGCTTATTTGTTTAGAGACTATTGGGTTATTTTAGTACTGTTGTTGCCTTATTACTGCCCAGTTCTCTGTTAACCCCTCTCACTTTGCTTCTCAGGAGGCCTGGACTTTTGCAAGCCTGTTGTCTGCCTGGTATGATAATGTTTGGGTTGGGGTCTCTTTGTCTCTTGCTCAGTTACCTACAGTAGTTGCTATTGTTTTTATTGTGCTCTGGGGCTTAAACTGTTGGAATTACTCAAAATTGTGTTCTTTTATAGAGATGATTGCTAAGGTCAGTGTTTGAGACTTTTTTTTCTTGGCAGGCCTCTTCGGGTTGTTTCACTTCTTAGGTTTTTGATTTTCTTAGGCACACCAGCTTACCTACAGTTTAGCTTCTGAGCTAATTGTACCAATCACTTCCCAATTAATTATCTTTGCTTTTAAGAGCAACATTTTTATTTCAGTTGTTTTTATGTCTATTTTTAAATTTAGTCACTATAGTTTTTGAAAAAAGAATTGTTTCTCTTATATTAACTGCATGTTTGTGTGCGTGCATGCGTGCGTGTGTGTGTGTGTGTGTGTGTGTGTGTGTGTGTGTGTATTTGTAAGTATGTGCATGTGACTTACTATAGGTGCCTGCAAAGCAAGAAGAGTCATCTCTCTTGAGCTGAAGTCACAGGAACTTGTGAGCTTCCTGATGTCGATGCTAGAAATTTGAACTCAGGTCCCTTGGAAGAGCAGTATGTAATTTTAACCCCTGAGCTGTCTCTTCATCCCATGAAGTCCTTACTCCTAACAAAATCTCTCAGGCACAACCTGAAGCTGGAGCGGGCAGTGGTCCAGTTGTGAGTGATAACCTCACTAATTTGGGAGTTGAATGGTAGATGAAAGGAGTAGAAGAATTAGAATCAATGTGTTATGAGCCAGGACCAGGGTGATTGATCTTCCCTCTCAATAGTGGCATACCCAAGGTAGAAAGATTTTATTTAGCTCCTGAGCATAGTAGGCCAGAACTTAGCTTCAGAAACTAATCACTGGGGATAAGGGGAAACGGTGCTGATAATTCTGCTTTTTGGGGGTATTCTATAACAATCTCAAGTGGACTTTCTATTGTGCAATCTGGCTCTTAATCAATTTTTACCACTCTTTTTTTTTAAACTTTA
>PVIH01028793.1:0-14637 GCA_004025045.1 Sigmodon hispidus | reverse complement strand
GGGACCCCAGAGGAACTCATAGCTTGGGGGATCACTGCCAGGAACCTTGCGGTACTCCAGGTAATTCTCCTGCACTAGATCTTTGTTTATGAACTCCTCAGGCTCCCCAAAGATTAAGTGCTTCTTCCCAGCATAAACCCCCACTCCATTCAGAAATTGCCAGACCTCTTGCTCAGTAGCACGATTGCCTTTCATGAAGGTCACACCTAGGATAGACATCAGGAGACCAGTCCTGGGCAAGCCCCAATTGCTGCTCAGACTTCCCTCGGTGGAAAGGCCCAGTTTGCCCACCAGTAAGTATGACTGAGTGCTGGGATCTATTTCCTTCAACTCAAGACCAAAGACTAGCTCCAGATGAGCAGAAGTTCTACGGAGGATCTCAGGAAACTGTTCCTTATACTTCTTGTTTACTACTGCCAGCATTTCACTCCGTGTAACTGCCTCTTTCATCTTAAACTTATCTAGCAAGAATTCTATCAGCACACTAGCCTTCCGCATGATAGGATCTTTAAGTGTGTGCTGAATGGAGGTCCCTGTCTGGGTAGCATCTGAACGCTGCTCATCAGCAAGAACAGCAGCATTTCTAACACCCACACCAGAGCCTGTGCAGGACACCCCTGCACTAAGAGATCCAGGGGTTTTCACCCCCTGTCGCACACTAAGATCAAGGAAGCTGGAGCCATCACTCTGGTCAACAGGAGGAGATGCTGCTTCCTCTGCAGTTTGATGAACTGCAGGGAGACCCTGGAGCTCACTGCGTGCCTGTTGTCGCTTTGCACGGGAGCGGATCTTACTCTTTTGACCCCTAGGCATGATGAAGCAGGAGAGCTGACAAGACAGGAATCAGGGCTCCTGTACTCGTAGACCAATCTCTATTCTGCAAACCCTGAGATGAGTCTCTGAGCCGACTGGACACCGAGCTTCTCACCCACTTTGAAATTTTTAAATGCTTATAGTCTTGAAGAGTGCTAAGTAGGTTTAACTATATTCACTCCCCACCCTCACCCTACTCCCAGCCCTGCTGTACTCCTGTACTCTCCCTAACGACACATTTTTCTCTGTCCATGGTGGGGTGGCGTAGGGGGGGGCTGTGGGAGAATGAGGAAGATGTCAGGGAGGGGGAGGGAAGGTATGAGAAAAACTTTTAAAATAAAAAATTACTAAACACCCAAATAATAATGATAATAGTTTACTAAAAGGAGAAGTATACACAACCGCAGCTGTAACAGGTGTTGTTGATAATGTGAATGGAAGTAATACACTCCACCAACTAAGTGAGATACATCCCAAACCCATTTTATGTTATCTTAATCAATTTGTGGCTTTGATGTGTATTTTAAATACTAGACTATAGACTTCTGGTAATCAAAAATGCTTACTTGTCCATCCCTAAAAATGCTAACACATTGTGCTCTATAATTTTTATTCTTAAGAAGCACTATTTTAAATTAAAACAATAGTTTATCTTGTTGATATTTTGTTCCTGGATTTCTAATGTTAACTGAGAGACCCTTTGAATCAGAAAAAAATAACAATTATCCATAACCCACTGAAAGATCAAAAACTACTCACCTCACTTTTTGAAAATGTGGGCATCATGTTCTTAACTTTACTTCCTGCTGTCCTGGGGTGACCGCATATAGGGGTTCCTAACCAAAAAAAAAAAAAAAAGAATTTTTCTTTTTGTAATTGTCAGTTCCTGAGACAGCTGTATCATTTGTTATCCAGTCTCTACATAGTAGGAAAGTTCAAGGCTTTTCTCAAGTCATGGCTAGAGTATCTGTGAGGCTGGTTCATTTCAGCTAGCCACCTCAAAATTGTCCTGGGCAGTTTGTAGTCCAAATCCAGTATTTGATTGGTGTTTGAAAGCCGAGTGGCATTGTCATAATCCATGTGAGATTGTTGTAGAGTACTGTCTTTTTTTGAAATTTCAAAGGTCTCAATTAGGCATTTTCATGGTTCACTGCGGAAAACTGATAAGAGATTCAAACCCAAAACAATGTAAGGCATCTAGATAAAGCTTTTTTTTTTTTTACAACTAGTTAGTACTTTATATGATCATTAATATTATGACAAAAAGTTAAAACATACATATTATTATTATAAATTTTATGTAAAATTTATACTAAAAGATCATGGGATTAGTAACAATAGAGTAGTCCCTTAATTTTGGTTATTCTTCTATCCTATATTAGGTGATTTTTCTGATATGATACAGAGATTTTGTAATTCCCTTTAACAATTATGCTTGGGATAAGAGAAGGAGAGAGCCACACTCCAACTCCAGAGCCAGCTTTAATTTATAATTTAACTGGGACTCAACTTTTCTTAGAAATAAAGAGATATAGATGTCAGGCTCTGAGACCTTATCCTAATTGGTACCAATGGTATGGTATTCCTGTATTTGTAATTTTCTGGATAGCCTTCCTCCTCCTTTAGATGCCTGGATGTACAAGTTCTTTTGACTTCTTAAAGATGAGTGTTTCTGGTTTTCTGTAAAGACAAGAACAAAACCCTGCCCTGAGCCTTATTTGGTGAGTTTTTCTTACAACTGATAGAACAGTAGTTTTTCCTGTAGTTGAATGCCTTTCTGAAGCTGTTGCTGCTTTCTCATTGGCATTGAGAAAATTCAAAGTTAATAAAGCATTATATAGTCTATTTTGTGGAGTCTTTGTTACTCCTTTCTGTTTATTTAGCATATTCTTTAGAACTCAATTTGATCTTTTCTTAACTGCTTGCTCTGTAGTATTATGTGTTATACTTGTAATATACTTTATATTATAATAAGCAAAAACTGTTTCATTTTACTAAAGACATATGTTGGAACATTGTCAGTCTTAATTTGTATATGTATTCCCATAAAGGTCATAACTTCTAGCAAATGTGTGATTACAGAATCAGCCTTTTCTGAACTCAAAACCTATTGGAATCCTGAAAATGTATCTATTGCATATTGTAAATGTTTTAACTTCCCAAAGTAAAATAAAATACTGGCAGATCTGTATGGGATTGGATATGTGTTATGTGGAAAGGATGATTCCTATTCCAGATTATTTCTTATAACAGAATAAATAATAAAGTCAGTTCTGACTCATCAGGTGTAAAGTCAGCAGTTTCAATGTATAAAACAACACTTTCTGCATCCTAAGGGGCAGTGACTATGTTAAAGGTTCTGTAAAATATATTAATACCATCACAATAGCATATAATTTTGACTTTTGGACAGAATTATAAGGGCTTTGAGTCATTTTACTTAATTTTTCTGATTTTTAACCTGCCTTTCCTAATTTATTTTCATCAGTATAAATATAGGGACTCCAGAAATTGGTGTTCCCTATACAATATGAGAAACAATCCAGTTATTTCCCTTTATAAATTGAATTTTTTTGCTTAGGAATATCTTTTGCTAATCTCTCTCCCAAAATTACTGAAAGCTTTTTGCCATGGCTCAGTTTATGCCCATAATTGGAAAATTTCTTTATTAAAGGTATAAAAATATCTGCTGGGTCCATTACTGTCACTTGACAAAGTCTTAATTTTCCTTTAAAAATCAAATCAGAAATCTTTTCCAAAAATGTCTTTAATTTCTTACTTGGTTCATGTGGTAGAAATATCCATTCCAATATAACATATTCCCTTTGCATTAAAATTCCAATAGGGGAATGCTTAGAGGGTAAGATAACTAGGATGCAATTAAGGTCTGCATTCACCCAGTCCACATGTGCATCTTGTAATTTCTTTTCCACCAAGGCAGTTACCTCTCAGCTGCAGGTGACAATTCTCTTGAACTATTTAAGTTCTTGTCACCATCTAAGGTTTTGAACAAATTATCTAGTTTATATTTTTTTATCCCAAAAGTTATATGTAAATTGGAAAAGTTTCTTAGCAATCTTTGCAAATCATTAAGAGCTTGCAATCTGTCTCTTCTGATTTGTACTTTCTGGGGTCTAATTTTTTGTTGACCTATTTTATATCCTAAATAATTAATAAAATCTCCTTTTTGAATTTTTTTCAGGAGTAGTTTGTAATACCCAATAGACAATTTTATTTTATTTTTTTACTTCTTCTAACATTCTTTCTAATGTATCTGTATTTGAGTCAGCCAATAAGATATTGTCCATAGAGTGGTAAATTATAGATTGTGGGAATTGTTTACATATTACTTCCAATGGCTATTGAATAAAATATTGGCACAGAGTGGGGCTATTTAACATTTCCTGTGGAAGATTCTTTCTTTGCTCTCTCTTTATAGGCTGAGAATGATTATAAGTGGGCATTGTAAAGGCAAGTTTTTTCTTGCCCAGTTCTTGTAAAGACATAATAAGGAAACATTTTTTTAAAACACAATTGCTATAATAGGCCATTCTTTAGGTAATAGAGAAGGCAAAGAAATTACAGATTGTTAAGAACCCATTGGCTAAAGCATCTTGTTTACCTCTTTTATATATGTTACAATTCTTTATTTTTCAGATTTTTTTGATAACAAATATAGAAGAATTCAAAGGGCTGGTTGATTCTTCAATATGCTGAGCTTTTTAACTGTTTCTGTGCCAGATTTTCTAAGGCCTGCAATTTTTCTTTTGTTAAAGGCCATTGGTAAATCCATATAGGCTTATCTGATAACCATTTTAAAGGTAGTGATGTGAGTTCCTTTGAAAGATCTGCAGCTGTTATATGCTGTTTTTGTACAACCAGAATGGTTGGTGACTTTCTCATAAACTTCTAATATTTTCCCCGGAAACATGTGTTAGTTTATAGTTTATTTCAGAAATTAGAGGAATGTTAATCTAAGTATTTAATTGTTACAGTAAGTCTCCTTCCTATGAATTTATTACAATATTAGCCACGTATAGCTTTAATTTTTATTTCTGTCCTTTGGTACTATACATTCAAGTCATCTTACACTCTGTTTTGCCTGGGATAATGTCCCAGTTCCCCAAAACTGAACATTTACCTTCTGAAGAGGCCAATTTTTATGCCAAGATTTTGATGAAATTGTTGCTACATCTGTCCTTGTGTCTATAAAACCTTCAATGACATCATTTATTCATATTTTTAATTTTGGCTATTGTTTATTTATAAAAGTTTGCCAAAATATTTGCTTCATGGTTTTTCCTGGATTTTTTGTTTTCTTTTATATAGATTTTTTATTGTCCAGAGCAGTATGTTTTTTAAGAATAGGCTTTCAGGTCTTTAATTGCTCCAGGAAGGTTCTTTCTCCTTGATGACAAGAGAAGACTGAATTTGATTTGATATAGGGGCTTGGGACAGCCCCCTTGGGGTGTTTCCCAAAGACAAAAACGTTACCTTGTCTGTCACTTGTGGACCTGCACTCATTGGTCCAATGCTTCCCTTTGCTATACCTTCTGCATACTCCACAATGGAGGGGCATTTTTTGAGATTATTCCTAATAAAGACATTGTTTCTGGGGATGCCTTGTTTATAATCTCTTTATGAAACATTAACCATATAAGGCAATGACAAATCAGATGACTATAAAGTGGTGCAGCTACCTAGTGTAGTAGCAGCCCAATGAGGAGGTCTAGAAAGGAAAAAAGAACACAACCCACCAGGAGAAAGAATCTGCTGTTCAAAAAACTTACCAAGATGAATGTGGAGGAGAAACATATGTGGCAGGCTCTGCCAAAGCAGCTTTTTTTTTTAATTCATGTCCCAAAAGTTGAGTGAGAAATATTTTACAAATTCTAGTTGGTATATAAAAAAACTCAGAGCCAGATACTGAGAAAAATCTGAAATATCAGAGAAAGGAAACAGATCGCATCAATTCTCATCCAGTCAACTTCTCAGGCTGAACAGGGTTAGTGCTATCTTCAGCTTGACTGATTGCTTCTCCAGAATGCTCAATTTCTGCCTTCTCTTATCTTATATAGCTTTATCCACCCAACTGTTCTACTTCCTGGTTCAACTCTGTGTCATAATCCTAGAATTAGAATTAAAAGTGTGAACTACTACTGCTTGGCTTTTAGACCTTGAACTCATAGAAATACAGAAATATCTCTGTCTCCTAAGTGATAAGATTGAAGACATAAGTCTTTACTCTCTGACCTTCATGGCTTGAATGTTGGTGATTCAGTTCTCTAATATTCCCAACTAATTTTATTAAATATACATTATATCACCACATTACCTTGTGCTATAGGACTTGGTGGACCTGTATAGGATCTGACATGTGTTATATATGGGATGATTTCTATTTCTGATTTTTTTTTTGTAATTTAATGATTAACAAAGTTGATTTTGAATACTCAGAAATAAATTCAGCAGTTTTAATATGTAAAACAACTCCTTTGCATATTGAAAGTCAGTAAATATATTACAAGGTTTGTGAAACTCCAATAATACCATGAGAATAGCATATAACTCTGACTTTTGGACAGAGTCCTAAGGGTGTTGAACCACTTAAATTTTCTGAGTTATAACTTGCCTTTCTTGATTTATTTGAATTAGTATAGAATGTAGGGGTTCTAGAAATTTCTGTTCTTCATACAATGTAAGAAGTGATGCAATTAATTCTTTTTGTAAACTGAAATCTTTTACTTTGGGATATTTGTTGCTAGTCTCTCCCAAAAAATTACTGCAAGCTCTTGCCAGTATTTATTTTCTGTTCATAATTAGGAAATATCAGCATTAGTAAAAGATACCACAATTTCTGTTGGATCTCTTTTTGTTAATTGATGAAGTCTCAATTTTTCTTTAAGAATCAATTTAGAAAACTTTTTAGCATATGCCTTTTTTTTTTACTCTGTGTATCAAAAATATCAACTATAAGATATTATCTTCTCTCTGTATAAGAATTTATGTAGGGCAATCTGAAGAAGGTAATACGATCAGGATACAATCAAGCTCTGGATCCCAGTGATCCATATGTGTCCATCACATAATATCTTTTCAACCAAAGTCAATTCTCTCTCAGCCTCAGCAGATAATTTTCTTGGGCTATTTATTTTCTTATTGTATTGTAAAATTTGAAATAAATCACTCAATTCTTGAGTAGTAAATGCAATTGTGTGTCCATAGCCAATTAATATCTGCCAGCAATTATTGAAAATCATTATGAGTTTGTAATTTATCTCTATTGGCTTGTATTTTTAATGTCTAATTATTTTGAAAACCTATCTTATATCCTAGATAATTAATAATAGAATCTCCTCTTTATATTTTTTAGGAGAAATTTGTAGTCTCCAACAAGGCAAAGTTTTTACTTCATTAACTATTTTCCCTAAGGTATCTGAATCATGAAAATCATGAAATATCCATATGATGATAAATTATAGATTGAGTGAACTGTTCATGATTTATTTCTATTGGTTGTTGTACAAAATTGTCAGAAGGTAGGGCTGTTAACATCATTTATGGAAGAACTTTCCAGTGGTACCTTTTAACTATCTGGGAATTATTATAAATAGTCACTGTGAAGGCAAACTTTCCTCTATCTTGTTCTTGCAAACGTATATTTTTAAAAAGTCTTTTAAATAAATCACTATAATAGACCATCGTTTAGGTAATAAAGAAAGCAAGAGAATTCTGGACTATAAAGAGCCCATTGGTCTGACCACTTTATTAATAGCTCTCATATCTGTTATCATTCTCTATTTTCCAGATTTCTTAATGTTAAATATAGGATGGTTCCAAAGACTGTTCAATTCTTCAATAAAGTGAGCAGTTAGCTCTTGTACCAGCTGTTCTAAGGCCTGTAATTTTTCTGATGTCAAAGGCCACTGTTCCACCCACATGGGTTTGTCAGTTAACCATTTTAAAGGTAAGGCCATTAGTACCTTTAGAAGATTAACAGCTGTTGTGCCATGCTTATATTCAACCTGAATTATTGGTGACTGTTTTTGATAATACCTTTTAATATTTATCTCAGAAGCATTCTCTATTTTGTGGTTTGTTTCTGAGATTAGAGGCACATTAATCTGTGTTTTTCCTTGTAATAAATCATGTCCTTATAAATTCATTGCTAAGTTAGCCACATATGTGTTTACTTTTCCTACCTATCCTTCTGATATTTGTCACAACTTTTATTTTGTTTTACCCGAGATAGAGTTCCAGTCTGATGTGGGATGTCTTTCTGTATGTTGTGAATATCATTGCTTGATAAAGGGACTGCTTTGGCCTGTGGCAGAGAAGCTAAGAAGCAGGCGGGAAATCCAAGCATAGATAAAGAGGAAGAAGAGTGGGGTCAAAAGGGGACACTGTGAGCTGCTGCCAAGAGAGGAAGATGTAAAGAAATTCAGGTAAACCAGGAGACATGTGGAAAGACAGATTAATGAAAATGAGTTAAGATGAGAGAGCTAGCTAGCAATATGCCTGAGCCATAGACCAAAGAGCATGTAATTAATATAAGACTTTGTGTGATTGTTTTGGGCTAAGTGGCAGTGGGGATGTAAGCAGATACAGATCTCAGGGCTAGTCCAGGCCAGAAATTCCTACTATATCAGTCCATAGAAGCTGAATAGTTACCTCCTGAAGAGGCCAATCTGTATGCCAAAATTTTGGTAAAATTATTGATACTTCTGCACCCATGTCTAGTAACTTTCAATTACATTACCATTTATTTGTATTTTTAGCTTTGGTCTTTGATCATTTATAAAAGTTTGCCAAAATACTTGTTTTCTGGTTTCTCCTGAAATTTTTGTTTTATCCAATGAAGCTGTTCTGTCATCCAGAGCAGTATGGTTTTTCACAACAGGAATTAAATTCTTTTAATTGCTCTGTGGAAGAGTTTCCTCAGTGCTGATAGGAAATGATTGAACCAAATTTAACACTGGGGCCTGTGAAAGGCCCCCTAAAGCATTTCCCAACGACAAATGGTTACCTTGCCTGTCGCATGTTAATTTGCATTTGTTAGTCCAATGCCAGCCTTTGACACCTTCTTCATATTCCAGAAGGCTGAGCCTTTTGCTTAAATTAGCTCTAGAAAAAGCATTGTTCCTAGAAATGCCTTATTATACTCTTTTCAGATGACCTTTTTTTACTCACAATTAAAATATCTCACCTTTGATTTGTCTTAAAATTCTTAGAAATCAGTTCTACTATTCAATTATTATAATAAATGTGAGATCCAATATCAGCTGTATTTCGGAACCATCCAACTATGGGTACCAATCTTGCCATCAAAGGCCCAATCACCCTTTTGCATTTTGAATTACCATTTTTAAAAGACAAAGATTCAAATAATACTTGTCTACCTACTGGATCTGATAGCATTCTATTTATATCTGAAGTCAATCATTGTAAAAAGTCAGTGAAGGCTTCTTTTGAACCTTGTATAATTTTAGTAAATGGCTCAGTCTTCTTACTTGATTCTTCAATCCTGTCCCAAACATTCAAAGTTTCTATATGACATAGAACCAAAGTGTGATCATCAACTTAAACTGTCTTCACAAATCTGTGAAGATACTTGTCTATGCAGGTATGGAGGGCTGCTGGGGTGGGTGCCCAGCCCAGGGCTAGCACTATGCAGTTCTTTGTTGTTGGGCTGCACACTCAGGTCGAGGGTAACTGCAGTTGCTCACATGAAGTGCAAGTGTAGAGAGAACATAGGGAGGCTGAAGAGAAGCCCTCATGACTAGGATGCAGTGTGGGAGAGCACCCAGTTGCCTGAATGGCAGAGCAGGCAATGAGCCCTTCTCAGGCTGCTGCAGAGCCATTGGGTGACTACAACTGCAGTGTTTCAGACTGGGGTGACATCCCCGGGGTGCAGTTGTTGCAGGGGAACCACAATTGGCTTCCTACAATTGGCAAGAAATGCCAGTGACCCACGGTGGCACAGAGAAATTAAAACTTTAAAAGCTGCCACATGATCTCAACATGCGTTGGATGCCAAATGAATCACCAGATGAAGAGATTACTTTTATTATTAAATAAAGTGCAGGAGTCAGATATTGGGGTAAAATCCTGATAGATCCAAAGAGCAATGGAGGAGCAGTTAGCTGACCTTGTCTCTCCACACCTCCAGATTGAAAAGGCCCGCAAATCTTTCTAAGCTCCTCTCTATTCCTTCCTATGTCTCTCTATCCTAATCTGGGTCCACCAAAAACTCTATGGTTAATTCTGGTGAGGTGAATGCTGACTCCATCTTCTCATTCCAGGTTTAACTTTATTGTCAATCCCTGGAGTGTGAGAGTACAAAATATCTCACAACAAGAGGTTCAAAGCAAGATGCTTATGCTGGTCAGAGGAGACTATTGCCAACCAACTCTTCTCTCAGTGTGCTCTTTGTTAATGATGGACTCTTTCATTTTCTGGAGCCCAGAGGGGTCTGGCAGAAAGGACCATGTGAAATGGGGGCCTTAATTCTCTACCTTGAACTAAAAGGTTCATTAAATAAATATATATTTTCTCCCTCCTTCTTTCCCTTCTTTCCTCTCTTCCTTGTATGTAGCCCCAGTTATCCTGGAACTTGTTATATAAATTTGGCTGACCTTAAACTCAAAGAGATCTTGGCTTTGCTTACTATGGGCTGGGAGTAAAGGAATGTGCCCTTTTGACATTTAGTAAAACTACAATAAATGCCTCTTACATATCTGTTAATAGAGTGATCCTGATGCCTTTGTTTGCAGATCCATCATATTGATACATTATAATGGGTCTTTCCTTATATTACAAGCTCTGAAATAATGACATGGAGACTTTTTATTAATAAAGAAAGCTTGGCCCTAGTTTAGGCCTGTTCAAAACTATCTCTTAAATCTCAAATTAACCAATTTATGTTAACCTACATTCTGCCTCATGGCTCATTACCTCTCCTCAGAACTGTACGTCCAACTCCCTCCACATCTGTCTGGCAAACCTCTTACCTTAGATCCCTTCCCAGAGTTGCTGTCTTCACGTGGAAGTCTCACATATCCTTTCCTCCTTAGCTATTGGTCTTTTAGATTTTTATTAAACCAATCAGAAGGTGCCTTAAGCAGGTGAAGTAAAACAGGCATATCTTCATGCAGTCTACAAAAAGATTATCCCAATAATAATAATAAACACACTTAGGCTTATTTAGACAGGTTAAGAAGCATTCCCAGAATCATCTTTCAAATGGATGGAAGTCTAACACTGGAAAGAGAGGGACATTTTGTATCCTTATAGCATCCACGATTGCACACATACTCTATATAACACTATTGGGCTTAGATACATAGACTCTGATACTTGCCATGTCTCAGAACAAAGACCCAGGCCACTGACATGCCAAATGCTGATTAGCAGAAGACTGGAAGAGAAGGACATTCGCTTTCTCTCCCACCTTCCTGCAATATCTAGTAGCACAGGGCAAGTGCTGACTTCGTGCCTTTATCTGTGGCAACCTCAAAGAAAAATCAGAAAAAGAAATTATGGAATTAATTTTTAAAATGATGAAATAGGAGAAAACTATGTGCTTCCTAATCCTAACATTTTCTAAGATAACTGCATGAAATAATTAATGTGTGAAACCTCCAGTCCTACCTGCATGCAGATTGAACCTTGCAGTGAGGGAAAGCCAAGTGCATTTGTGAAAACCCATTGGGCTGCTGCAGAGCTATATTTTGTAGCAAACATATTCAAGTAGCTTCTAATCTGTGAGTTACAGGGATGCCAGGTGCTATGTTCAGAAATGAAAAGTAAGTCTTTGTGCAAGGGGAAGAGATGTTAGGAATGACTGCTTCCACAAAAGTACTATTCCTAGGCACTCGAGTGTGCTAGAACGCTTTGTTGAGGGTTGGTTCAGCTTTTCTGTTTTGCTGTAAATGAACTCTTATGATAAAAGTTTTCCAGACTACAGATATTTTGAGCACTTCAAATTGAACTCTAATTCAGTTCTTTGAAATGGGAGTACATTTTCCCGGAGGAACAATGTTATCAATGATGACTAGAGCCCAGAGCCATGGACCAGTACACAAATTCTTTTTAACTCCCAGTGCTCTAAAAACTATACCATACACATATAGAGGTGTGTGTGTGTGTGTGTGTGTGTGTGTGTGTGTGTGTGTTATTTTAAGATTTAAGACCATAACCAACTAGTGGGTCACTACCATGAATTGAATATTTGTTTCCCCTCAATTTATATTGAGACATCAGACATTATCTCCAGTGTGGTGGTGTTTGGGGATCTTTGGGAAGTGATCAGCTCATGAGTGGAATCTGTGCCTTTATAAAGCAGACCCCAGGGAGACCCCTCAGTCTTCTCTCTGTGATGACATGAGCTGTTGTCTGAGAGAAAGGGGTTAGAAATCACCAGATACTGACCACTTATAATCTGGTTGGGACTGCAGCCCAATAAATGCTGTGAATTAGAAGTCACTCAGGCTGTATTTTGTTTACTTGCCTTAATGGATTAAGACTATCTAAAAGCAGCTTAGTGAGTAATGGCAGCATTTTTTAAAATTAATAAATGAATTATAGTTATTTTTATTGTTTATAAATGTCATAATGCATTAGTACATTATGGTCATATCCTCCTCTGCCCACCCACTAATTCCTCTTCTATCCTCCTAATATTTTTCTCTCTAAACCACATGTTTACTCTATACCCCATAACATTCATACTTCCTACTCTATGAAGGCCAGTCAGTAGGGATGAATCCTCCAGGTAGATACCAGCTAGATTTCCCCAGATCGTGGAATGAGGTATCTTCAGCAATAGGATCAAATTAAGGAGAGCAACAAAGAACAATGGCCCGAGCCTAGGGGACAACTGAGTGTGCTGCAGAGGGCAATGTCACAGGAACATGAATGGGTCCCAAATGACAAGCACTGAACTTTATAATGCTGTTAAACTACAGTTTTTCTTTGGTCTGACTGAAACTGCCCTGGTTCTTTCCTCTTGGAACAGAATAGATGGAACTTCTTTTCTGTTTATAGGAGCCCCACCATAAAGGGATTTTTAACTTCAAAAGAGACTTAGGGATCTAGATGAGCTTTTAACAGGCAATTTAGAGACTTTGGGTATTTTAGAGAGGTTTGAGTTCTGAGGGGGGCATTTTATATTTCATCTATTTATTTGGATTTTATTTTCATTTTATGAGTGTTTTGACGGAATACAGAAGCCAGTACAGGGTGTCAGATCCCATGGGGCTGGAGTCCCAGATGGTTGTGAGTCACCTTGTGGGTGTTGGGGACTGAACTCAGGACTAAGTTATGACTCCAGCCCCAACCTTGGATGCTTTAGAGAGACTGAACTTTTAAAGCATTTGGAGTTTTAAAGACTTTTAAAAGTAGTAATGTTTTACATTGTGATATTAATATTAACATGACATATATCCATCCATATGAAAAACAAAATAAAACAGAAACAACCAGACATGGTGGTACATACTTTGTGAGAGGAACCATGAGGGTCATGAGTTCAAGGCCAGTCTAGAGAGTTAGAGCATAGCCTGAAATACATTAAGCCTTGTTGGGGAAGGAAAATTAGTGAAGAAGAAAAATATATCTTTTGCATACAGTGTATTCTGATCATGGTTTTCCCTTTATCAACTTCTTCCAGGTGCTCTTCACCCTCATACCTACCACATCCATATATTTTCTTTCTCCTATTAGAAACCAAATAGGCATCTAAAATAGAAAAAAGTAAACAATAAGAAACACAAGACCCACATAAAGATATAAAAAGGCACACAAAGAAATGCTATTAAAAACACAAAATCAGAAACTATAATACATAATCAAAAGACCTGTAAACAACAACAAAATGTCCAGACAAAGCATATTAGACACAAAAATTTCCCCAATACCATCAAGCTTGGTTTGTATTGGCCATCTTCTACTGGACATGGGACTGCTCTTAAGTATGCCTTGTATACCCAGTGAGATTCTCTTGGAGAGAATTATGTTTTTCCTTGGCCAGCAGCTATCTATTGGAGATACCTTCTGAACTGTGGATAGGGGCTTGTGCCCTCTTCCCCTCTTGCCTGTAGAACCTCACTTGTCCTTGTTAAATGGAGAAAATACAGAGACTGACAACTGGGCCCTGCTCAGAGAAGGAGAGCACTTGAAAGAAGCAGGCTCTTGTGCATGCTGCCAGTCTGTGAGATTGCGTTGTCTGCAAGGCCTTTGTGTTTTCCCTCTCTACTGGCTCTTACAATCTTTTTGATTCCTTTTCCAAAGAGTCCCCTAAGCCCTGGGGGAAGAGATCTGCTGGAAACATCCCATTTGGGGCTGAGTGTTTCAAGGTCTCTCATTCTCTTCACATTGTCCCGTTGTGGGTTTCTGTATCTGTTTCCATGAACTGCAGGAGGAAACATCTCCAGTGATGACTGAACATAGCAGAATGTTGTCGTCTGCTATATTCCTTTTGCTGACAGCAGTATTTGGTTTTCTCCTAGGCTCCTGGGCCATCTAGTCTCAGGGTGTAGGCCACCTCAGCAATGTCAGGGATGGGTTCTATCTCATGAAGAGGGCCATAAATCAAATCATATTGGTAGTTAACTTCCGTAAGCTCTGTGCACTGATGCATCTTGCAAGCATGTCACCATTGTAGACTGAAGCATGTGTAGCTGGGATGGTATTTGCCTATCTCCTCTGGTAGCATGTCCTCTTCCCAGTCTGTCCCCATTTCCCCATCCCTACCACTCCTATCCCAATGTCCCCATCTACTCCTGTCCCAATGTCCCCATCCCCTCCTGTCCCCCTCCCCCCCCC
>PVIH01028792.1:0-14636 GCA_004025045.1 Sigmodon hispidus | reverse complement strand
AACAGTCAAGCTAATCATCACAGGTAATTGGTAGAAAAAAAGCTATTAAAACATGCAGATTTAGATTGCAAGGGAGTATAAAGCAAAGAGTATTCACTCATTCATATGCATGCAATTTTTGTGCTGTGTGAGATATGTAATCATTGGAAGTAAATGATTTTATCCAGAAAAAAAAAAAAAAAAAAAAAAAAAAAAAAAAAAAAAAAAAAAAAAAAAAAAAAAAAAAAAAAGAAGTTGTCTTCTCTCTTATGTATACGTTTTAAAGTATATTCTGCATAACATTTTTAAAACATTAAACAAAACAACAGAACATTTGTAAGTTCATGACACCAATGTTTTCCTTCAATGTTAGTATTTTTTTTTCACCTAAAGAGACTCAGGTATCTGAAAGCATAATAAGAATTCCTTAAAAAGGAAAATTCATAAGGTTCGCTGTTGGAATTAACTATATAACCTACTCTGTTCTCTAACTCATTGCAATATTGCTACCTCAACCTCTATAGTACTGGGATGACAGGGGTAAATCTCCACATTGAATACTTTATTTTGAGCTTATAATGTAATTATATCATTTCCTTCTCCTGTTTTGTACTCCAACCTTCCGATATACCCCTATTCCTTCTTTCAAATTCATGACCTCATTTTTCATTAATTGTAGTTATATACATATAGCTCTAGATACATAAATATAACCTGGTCTATCTGTATAATGTTATCTGTATGTATGATTTGGGAATCATTTGGTATTTGGTAACTAATTGGTGTTATCCTCCCTGGGGAAGACTATTTCTCTCACTCTCAGCCTGTGGGAGGAATGCAGCCAGACAGCCTGATGAAATCATGGCTGCTCAGTTGAGGGTAATGTGCCTAGGCCTATGCACTAGCTATTTTCTGCTGAGCCACCTTGGAGTCTGCCATTTTGCATGGTGATTGGTGTTACACATGATCATTGAGATGCTGGAGGTCAATGAGAGACAACACAGCTATAGGAAATCAGGAGCAACATATAGGTTTGCCCCATGTTTGCAAGAAATGAACCTGCCATTTGTTTTAAACGAGTCTGTATCTGTTTCTAACCTGACTCCCAGAGTCTGTGCTGCAGACATTCTTACCTCCTCCCCCAAGGGGTGCTCAGATAGAAGAGCAGGCCCTGAAATACAAGCTTTCCTTATTTGCCTATACTTTATCACTGGTGAGGTCTCTGGAGATTTCCCCATATCTCTTAGCATGTCTATTGATGCCATACTTGTTCAGGTCATGCTTGGGCAATCATATTGATGACACCTTATGGATCTAACTTCTGATGTTCCTAGGGATGCAATCTTACAACAATACTCCTTCTCTGGCTTTTATAATTTTCCCTCCAGTTCTTCTATGATGAGCCTTAGGTGTGAGAGTTGTGCTGTTAATGTATTAGTTAGGACTGGCCTCTACAACACTATGTTGTGATTGGTTCTAGTTTTCATAATGCTCTCCGTCTTTTGTAAAAAGAAGGTTCTTTGATGAAGGGTGAGAAGTACCCTTATCTCTGGCTATTAAGACATATATTTAGATTGTAGTTAGGAATTATGCTTGTTTAGTAAAGTGGTGGTTGTGGGCTCTGCTTCTGGATCCATGACTTCACTAGCCCTGATTGTTGGTTAGGTTTCTAATACCTTCTGAAGGAGAACCATTTGAGCATTCAGAACATGTAGCCTCCAGTGAATCTATTGCTATATGACATTAGTGATAATGTTTCAGAGCCTGTAGAGATTCTAAATGATACTAAAACAATTCTCACAGACAATAGAGGATCTTCATATAATGATACAACATTAAAACAATAATTGCTGAGTTAAGAAAATTCTATTGGTGCCAAAGACAGCATTTTAAACATCAATAAAACTGAATTAGTGCTACCCAAGAGTGGAGCTCAAATGAGGAAACAGTGCTGATGGAGTATAGAGAGAGAAAGATGAGTCGGGTAGGGTATCTCTATTCCTCAATATATATGTACTTTGAGTTCTAGAAATTACAGAAGAAAAGTAATAATAAAAGAAATAATATACAACACTTCTGAGACAACAATGTTAGCAAGTTAAAATAATACAAGTGTATTATAGTTCAGTGGGTTTCAAGCCCAACAGGTGTTAGCAGGGCTGTGTTTCTTACATGCTAGAGACAATGTATTTTCCTGCTTTCTCCAATTTTTGGAAGGTACTCCTTTTTCTGTCTCAAGGGCCATTCCTCTCATGTTAGTCAGCTTTGCATTTCTGTGACTTTTCTGCTCTTGCTACATCTCTTAGGTAATTCTAAGATCCTCTGTGTTTATGCTGCTACTTCATGAGTGAGCTATACTCCCTCCATCCCAGGGTCTATAATTTAATAATCCTTAAAGTCTCTTTTCTTTATTTTTTCATTTTTTTCTTTCTGTTTTCCTTCCTTCCATTCTTCTTCCTTCCTGCCCTCTCTCCTTCCTTTCTTTCTTCCTTCCTTTTCTTCTTTCTTTCTTTCTTTCTTTCTTTCTTTCTTTCTTTCTTTCTTTCTTTCTCTCTTTCTTTCTTTTGCCAAAAAGCTCATAAATTAAATGTTCCACAGAATCAGGAGTGGGCATCTTTTGGGAGCCTTTAGTCTGTGTATTACAACTTGACTTTCCATGTGCAATCAACTCACTGAATTTAGGGTAGAATTAATTAAAAAGTGTTGTATATATTCCCTAAATTTCAAGGTTAGGAAGACAATTTAATAAGCATCTGTATTTTTAAAGCTGGTTTTTATGAAGGAGACAATTTCATTAACATAAAACCTGTGAAATAGTACAACCCACAAAGAGAATTCCATTAGCTGTGGTGAATACCATAAGATGTTTATAGTACCACATCTCAGTGGTCTAACACAAGGAAGGTTGATTTAGGCTTCCAGACCCAACTAGACTTTCCTGTACTCATTCTGACATTCTGGCTGCTCTTCCTGGACCAACTTCCTTTGTATATATGCAAGAACTAATTTTCTGTTTAAAAATAGCAAATCTGATATTTAGCCAACTCAGTGAGATTTTAGAGTCATCAGTGACCATCTCTGATTTTCAAAATTGTGTATGGCTTTTTTAATGAACCACTTTTAATTTGCTCCTAATGGTCTTTATTAAAGCTTCAGTGCTTTTATTTTTTAATTTTCTTCAAACTTTTCTTTAATCTGAAATATTTCATGTGCTAATCACATTGGTGGCAATTGCTGAGTGGATCCCAGAGTTTGTTTCTTACATAATAGTCTATAGGGGTGTCTGTGTGTGCATGTGTGTGAGCACTTGCACACACCTGAGTGTGTGATGTTGTTTTTCTCCTGGCAGCTAGTGAGTCCTGAGATATGAAAGGCTCCCTCTGAGCACTGTAGAATTTATGCTTGCCTGATAAAATCGCAGTGGCCCTGGACTAGTTTAAACATTAACATGTATTAGTTGCACACAAAGCATCATCATAAATTAAAAACTTATATTCTGTACTCTAGTTATAGGACAGCTGCTTTTCTTATCCTTCTAGACAGAAGCAGTACATCTCTCATGCTCCTGTGTTTCTCAGACCAGGGGCTCCATGTCTGATTTACCATTTCCTAGACTGCAATCTGTAATTTCATGTGACATTAGAAACCAAAGCCCAGCTACCAAGGCCTTTGTGGTGAAAGTTTTGCAAGAAGCAGAAATCTATTCTTTGCCCTATGACTTGACTTTATACTTGTAATGCTTCTCTCTTTGTCATTTTTACTGGTTTGTTTGAGACAGAGTTTCTCCACGTACATCCAGTTTTACTGAAACTCTTTAAAGTGAACCAGATTGTGCTTGAACTCAGAAAGGTCCTCCTGTCCCTGCCTTTTGAGTACTGTGTATGTATGTCCCTCCTTTCCTGGCTCTTTCTGCCTTTTGGAAAGGCAGAATAAAGGTTAATAAGATGATTCTAGGTTAAAATACTTGCGACTCAACCATACAAACTACAATTTATCTATTCAGGACCAACTCAATAGCTATGCAGGCGTGGTGTAGCTGCCTCTAAACCAGTTCTGCAAAGCAGAGACAAAGGTTCTGCAGAATGCCCACATGGACTAGCAAAACTGGTCCATTCAAGTTTAGTGACAGACTCTGCCTTAATAAAGTGGAGAGCAGAGGGAGAAGATATCCTGTTGCCAACTTTATGCTCTAACCACACCTTTCTTTCCCACATACTGATTCCTCTACAGACTTCAGTGCATAAGAATGCACAGCACAGACACATGAATATATACCACAAAATAATCCAATTAATTAAGTCAGAGATGAAAGAGGAGGCATTACAACAGACAGTAAGGAAATTCAGAAATTCATAGGGACATAGTTTAAAATCTATATTCTACTAAACTGGTAAATATAAGACAGAATTTTAAAAAATTGGTGCTTTAAAATAAGTTCTGTTTTTATTCTTATGGCAGAAGTTAAGGGAAAAGAATCATCTATATCAATTAGAAATCTGCATATATTTATGGCTTTTTTTTAAGAAAACATTTTAGTAGTAGTAGTGTCTTGGTATTCGTGTGAATGAGTGTGATAGAAAATACAAGTGGAAGTAAGAGGGCACTTCGTGAAGTGGGCTCTATTCTCCCAGCTTTACATCAGTTCCAGAGAAGAAATTCTGGTTGAAAAGCTGTTACTTCAGCATCTGTACCATCTGAGGTCTCTTGCAGCCCTACAGCTGCTGACTGTTAGCTTTTTAGTAGAAAAATACAATTCAAAGAAATAGATTAATATCAGTTAAAGCCTTCCATCCATGAAAATGATTAATAACAACTTGAATGTTTGAAAAGTCCTATATATCATGCCAGAGAAACAGTGGTGGATTCTAGTTCTCATCCAGCTCACAGTGTAACGGAAACAAACACCCTAATCCAAGTATGGTACCTGGTGACTGGGGAGTGCTGTAGAGTTCACATATTATACGATTTAGGCTTATTCATGACATTTAAATATATTGGAAAATATAAATTTAAAGTCTCATTGACTGATAATGTAATTACATAATCACTCCAAATTACATATCTTTCAATATCTATTTTTCATAAACTGTCCAAGTATAAGATGTTTAAAAAGTAACTTAAAAACATTTCAATAAGAAAAGCATAAAACTTAATATTTAGGGAAATGAAAAATAAAAGGCACTTTTATTGAAGGCACACATGGTAAAAAATTCTGCCCTTTGTATTTCTATGCTCTACTTGGAAATTAAAGTGACATAATTAAAGAAGTCAAATATCAGCTTTAGAAGTTATCATAAGACAACCTTGTTTATAAATTACATACTTTCCCAAATAAATAGAATCTAGTTGAAAGTTTTAGAAAATAAAGAATCTTGGCAAGTTCCATGTAAAAACATAAATATTTCATATAATATAAATGACAAAATTATTTCAATTATAATAACAGTTTGGCATAAGTATATTGAGAAAAATAAATGATTTAGCAAAATGACATCTATCTCTCTTGACAGATAGTCTCAATATTTAAAGATATCAGTTCTCACAATTAACTTACAAATTGCAGGATAAATCATTCTCTTGACGAATTTTGGAGGGAACAGGACAAAAATAATTACTAGATTAATTTATAAAATAAATTGATGAGAATGGCCAATTTAATTTGGAAGAGCCAGAGTAATGGCTGGCATAGTGTAAATGTGTATCTTTACCAGATATAAAAGTGTGTATGCTTTTGGTCACTGGAATGTTGCCTATTTAGAGAACAGAACGACAATAAATTAAGGATGGGAGAATGATGGAAACATTTCAGATTAGAGAAAGAGACAATACATCATAGAGAGTATTTGGCCAAAGAAAAGTAGAGTTTCTTGTTTCCTCACATTTTCCTTGAAGAATTAAAGATTTAAGTGTATCTTTTCAGAGAGAAATATGTCTCTTTCATGCCCACTTATCTGATCCAATAGGCACCATCTTTCCCTCTCTTCTTTACACTCTCCCGCCTCCACTCCTCTGTTGACTTCTCTTACTCTCCTACAGCCACTTGGGACATTGAAGTAGATAAAAATATTATTGACATTGAAGTAGATGAAAATAAAACAATTTGTGCTTCAAAATGCGACAAAATGAAATCATACTTGTCATGGAAAATTATTCCATGTTTTTTATATCAACATACACATTTTCTGTAAAAGTGCAGAAAATCTAGTAATCATTAATGTACTTTGAGCTTGGACTTCAGGAATGTGCAGAAAGCCTCCTTCCATCATTTCTGCAGAGCATTTGAATAAGGCCTTTTTTGAACTAAAGACAAATTGTTGCTCTGTCCCAACATGCACACAGGGTGGGGTGGGGACTGAGATCACAGCCAAGGTGTGCACTGTAGAGGGCAAAGGAGGAGAGGACACAGCAAGATTGAAATCCCTTCCAGATGTTTGTTCTTGTTGTCCCAGCTTGTGGCTGATTGTGCACCCCACAGGTCTCTGTGCTCATGGATGGCTCTAAGAGAATCTTCCTCTACCACTAAACCCCTGAACTCCTGAAAAGGACAGGAGGTAGACAGAAAATAATCTACCTTCAACTTCCTCAATTCCTATATGGTTTAATATTATTTAAAATCTTAAAGTGTCTTTGAGGTCAGACTGGTGGTGACTTTGATGGTCTAATGCAAACATGGAGTCAGTTTGCATGCATTCACTTAGCTCCTTGTACTAACAGGAATCACTAGGTGTTCAGGGCTCAAATATATACATACACAGAATTATGAGTAGCAAACTTCTCAGGTAAAGGACCTGAAGAGTACATCTCTATTCTCCCTTAGTCAGATTTACTGGGTGCTAACAATCAATTTGTTTCAACTCTCTTGATTTGATCATTAATTCCAAATTTAATCATTCTTTCTCATTTTTATTTTTTCTCATTGAAGGTGAAAACTGGATGGTATTTCTAACCCTGTATTTATTTCATTAGGTTCTAAATCCCTTTCTTTCATGTCAAATAAAGATTTAAAACTCATCTATTTTTTAAAGAAATAACCAGACAACAACCAAGATATGTGAGTGACCTTTGTCTTCTGTGGTCTTCATCCAGTGTCACTGTTAGCATTGTTAACATTCAAGATTCTCATGAATGATCCACTATCTATCAAGAGTCACTCAATATCCAACACAGATAATTTAACTTCCAGCCCTTTCTGGGCCTTGAAGCAAACATAATATATTCTCTTGTTCTAGCTTCTTATTTTTTATTTAAGCACAAAAATGACTCATGGTAACCTAATGATCTAAGAAGACACAACCTTTCAACAATAAAAGGTTTTATATGCTCCCTAGGTTTCTTTTTAAAAATGCCTTCCTTCTAGCAGCATTGTGTCATAGTGGAGTCAGGACACAAATAAAGACACAGTTCTTAAAACTTCAACTAATTTGTAGAAGTGTATTTCCCACTTTCTTTTCTATCAAGTTCAAAGTGGCTGGGTTTAAAAAAAAAAGTGAACTAGTCTATGTAAAATAGTCTGGCACACAGAAATTAAAAAAAAATATTTCAACTAATTTTATTGAGAGAACAATTTGCTTGGTCAGATATGAGCTTACAGACAGGATGCTGCAGGGTCAGAGCTGTCTACAGAAACAGAATAAATGGGATGTAGATTGATTCAAAAGAGGATAGCCATTACAGGATTTGCCTATCTTGATTACAGGGGAGAAGTCTTAAGATATGCTTATAGCAAACACAGTGCAAGATTATAAAAATGTAATGAAGAAGTCCCACTCCATTGAAGACTTATGGAGCTGGAACTCTAGCACTCAAGGGCCAGAGAAGGTGAACATCCAAATTCAGAGAGCACCACTTTTGGTTATTTTTTGGTCTTTCCATGTCCTCAACAGAACATCCTGTGCACTGAAGAGAGTGGATCATTTTTACTTAATTTCCTGAATTCAGTAATAATCTCTTCTAAAAATCCTGTACAGGCATACTCGAAAATAGTGCTTTATAAAGTGAATTGACTCATTCAAGATGATTGACAATATACATGACTCTAAATCACCACAGCTTCTCACTGGGCAAACAGGAAGAAGTATTTCTGGGAGAAGAATTGAACACAAACAAGCAGTAATCTAGTTTACAAATCTATAAAAATCATATATAAATGCAAATTACCAGAAGTATGGGGTAATATGATGCTTGGCTACAAGTAAAATCCCAAATAAAACGAAGCCGAATACTATACGTCATTCAAAGTTAGTGCATAATTTTATAACCAGGGAGCCAGAGAGCTGAGAAGGGAGTTCAGAAGATGACAACTTGAATTCAGATCTACATCATCCACCTCCAAACTGCAGGGATGTGTTGGCTAAACTATGTATAATTCTGGAAGTTAAGATAAAGAGACTGACCGGGAAACAGGCTAGCAAGACTAGATGAATGGATGAGCTTTGGAGTTACAGAGAAATCTCCTGCCTTGGTAAACAAGTAGACATAGAATGCGGAAGACACCCAGTGCCAGACCCTGTCCTCCACACACAAAAATGTGGACCCATACAAACATATCTCTTCAAATACATCATGAACATATATACCACATACACATACATACACACACCCAGACACGTACAACATGTATACACAAACAAATACAGATACATGCACATACATACACACACACTTAGAACGACATAACTTACGAATTCATGGAAAATACAGACACTAAAATTTTGAATAATGTTGTACAAAATATTTGGACAATATTTACCAAGATCCTTTAAAGCAGACATTTCTTTTATTCCCAGATTCCTCCCATTTTATTTGTTATCAAGAACCATCATAAGAAAATGCATATTCTGGTTATCTTGACACACTGTAGGTTTATCTGGCAAGAAAATCTCAACTGAGGAATTACCTGGATCAAACTGGCCTATGGGCATGCTTGTGAAGTGTTGTCTTGGTTGTTAAGTGATGCAGGAAATGTCAACACTCTGTAAGCCTGCCAGCCAGCATTTCATGTGTGTTCCTTGGTCACAGGTCCTATTGCCTTAACAAGCATGCCTGGCTTCAAGTTCAAGTAAAAAGTTTCTGTTTTACTTTTTTTTTAAATAATGAATTCTGACCTGGAATTGTAAGCCAAATTAACTCTTTGCCTACAAAAATTGCTTTGGGTCAGGTCATAGCAACAGACATAAGAAAAGAACAAAGTAGAGATTTATATCTTTGCATGTATTAAAAACTTTAATGTAGAACAACACACAAGTTTCATTTAAATTAGCAAAAATTTAAACTGTTTACTGGAAAGTCAGTAAGAAGGAAAGACAAACAAGAGATGAATGACTTGAGATATTGCAGACCTTTACTGGGGAAACCTCAGAGGGTTTTCTGGAGGAGTAATCCTGCAGCTGATCATGAGCTGTGATTATGAGCAAAGCAAAGGGTGGGAAAGCAAGTTTCTTTTCCTCGTAGTTGGTAATTGCTAGAGAGAAGCACTGCAGTGAGGCAGACTGTTAGATAATCAATGTACATCTTTCCTGAATCATCTTTGTTTCAGGTTCACATGGTAGGGAAGGTAAACATCTAGAGAAACATGTTACTTGCCTTCTAGAAACAAAAATAACATGACCAAGGGAATTATCATAGCCCAACCACAACAGAGGAGCTTTCCACAATGGCAGGCCCTCTCTAACATTTTTCTGTTTTGATTAGATGGGTAGAAAGGGGGTGTAGTTGTCATTTTTGCAGGTGTTTCCTAATGGACAAGAGTGGTGTTCTTATCAGGGTATCTTGCAACAGTTTATGGTGTCAGAAATTGTGGAGGAGGAGGATGTTGGGTTTCATACTCAGTGTTCTATTGCTGTGAAATGACAGGATGATGGTGGAAACTTTTATACAAGAAAGTATTTGATTGGGGACAGCTTACAGTTTGGAGATTTAGTACATTATGGTGACAGGGAACATGATGGAATGTATGCAGACATGTTCCACCTTGTGAGAATAAGCCACAGCCTTGATTGTCCCTACCTTTCTGGGAAGCCTAATTAACATGTCTGTCTGTATTGATTTGCCTTTAAATCATATTTGTTACAGTCTATCAAAGTGAGGTCTTTATGGCCTCTCTGAACAAGAACGAAGATACCTTGTAAAACCCATAGGTGACTCTGGGACTGTTTTTATCAATGCTCCATAGTTCTTTGGGGTCTAGTTGATCTCAGAGGGCAAGTGTCAAAATATTGTACCTTTCAGTCCCTCTGTCCACATTGGTATAGGCCTCCACTTACAGTTATGAACCATTTAGAAAGTCTGTTACATCAGTCTGCCATTTTTATCTACTGTATAGTACTTTGGTAGGGCTTGGGCAAAGTAGGGCATTTAAAAATAAACCTTGATTAGACATAAACTTTCTTCTTTTAAGTATACTTGTGTTTATTACTAAACCTGGAGAATTCTAAGGATGTAAGTAGATGTTTGATTGAATTTTGACCTTAGAAAATTACATATCCTATTAATCACTTCTATGTCTCATTTTTTCACATTTTTTTTATAATTTACAGTGTTAGTAGATTTCTTAGGCTTTCCAGTTTTTCTTTCTTTTCCATTCTAGAAACACCAGCTGTCTTAGGACAAAGTCTTATCACACAGTAGCTCTTCTTTACTTAAAAAATAAACTAAAAAAAAAAAAAATAAACCAGAACAAATCCATTTTTATATGCTTGTAACACATTTTTCTCCCAGATATTTGTTTTTTCTTTTTTTATAATACCATGATACAGAGTAACACTATTAAATTTATTACCTTATTAAACTAGTTTAGTTCAAGCTACATATATATCACAATGTAAGAAATTAATACTATTTTATTATATTATTGTAATTTAATTTGATATTAAAGTATATTAATATGTGTTCTTAATTACAAGGTGGTAGCACTTGCTTTTAATCCCAGTGCTTGGGAGGCAGAGGCAGGCAGACCCAGTAAA
The DNA here is from genome assembly GCA_004025045.1 of Sigmodon hispidus. Taxonomy (NCBI): domain Eukaryota; kingdom Metazoa; phylum Chordata; class Mammalia; order Rodentia; family Cricetidae; genus Sigmodon; species Sigmodon hispidus. The sequence continues at coordinate 3,696 of PVIH01028792.1, read as the reverse complement.
ACACCACAGAAAACATAAGACAGTAAACAAATCAAAACAAACAACTTAATGTTTTTGTACCATCCACCATAGTTGTGGTGGGAATGTTCTCTGTGTGCTGTAAATAAAGGACTGTTTTGGCCTATGTAGAGCACCGTAGAAGTGGGTGGAGAATCAGAGCACAAGCATGTAAAAAAAAAAAAAAAAAAAAAGGTAGAGTTAAGCCAGTCTCCATCCGACCCCCAAAAAGAACAAACATGTAAGAGATACCGGCCAGCCACAGGCTGAGCCACGTAGCAAAAAAAATTAATAAAAATAAATTAATTAAAAAAAGAGCTAACTAATAATGGGCATAAGACATAGGCCAAACAGTTTAAAAAATATAAGCATATAATTCATTTCTTTAAAAGACAAAAACAGCCGCGCGGGTCAGGGTCCAAACTCTGGCGCCAAACAGGCCAAAAAAAAAACCATAATACAACAGATGGCGCCCAACGTTACTTTTAGAATCTAGTAGGTGCATTAGGTAAAATAATTGTCTCAAAATTGTAAAATAAACCATGGGGATGCTGTGTTTCCTCTTTAAGTCTAAGAGAGAAAATATATTTATGCTATAAACACAGCAGCAGAGAGGCCCAGAAAATATTGCCAAAACGTAGAACTAGACGTCCATGGAGAAAATGGAAATCCCTTAGCTGGACAATACTAAGTGTGCCCACTAAAGAGGGAACATTTTATAGGTCCAGGGGGTCTAGAAAACAACAAAAAGATGAATATCTTTGGAAGCCTCAGTTTATCTTTTGGAAGTGGGTGAACTTAGGGATCAGCACAGTGAGCAGTGAAGAGGGTCCAGAAGCTTATCAGGGAAGAACAGAAGCTCTAGTATGGGTAAAAGCCTATAAACAAGGGAGATAAAGGTCCAGAAATCAGGCAGAGCCCAGAAGAGAGAGCCAATGTGAGAGACCCAGCAGTAGGGCAAAATCCCAGAGGAATCACTGAAAACAGATAGTAGATGAAGTGGTAAGATCAAGAACAGCATGAAAGTGTGATGGCATAGCTGTGGATGGCATGAGCTGAGCAGTTTTGAGCAGGCAGGAGGTAAAGAGAGAGGTAATGACTGAATAGGCACCAGACTGGAGAGAATCTGTATATATAAGGTATGTGTTTTTAAATTCAGAGGAATTTAGAGAAAAGTCACCAGAGAGTAAAGGTGAGTCTTAATAGAGCAGCTAAAACTCTCGTTAAAGTTAATCCCCTTATATAGTTTTTGAGTTTTAGTCACAAAATGTCACATCCACAGGAAGGTAATAGATTGAATATTTAAAATGGTAGGAGAGTATAAGAAAATTATGCCTTAAACTTGGGACATTTTAAGTTTTTAAACTTAGAAGTTTTAACAACACAGGTAACAACACTGTACTTTGATAGAGGTATAAGATAGAAGTATCATACTTAATATTAAAACAGAAATGGAATTTTAAAGAATCAGAGATAGCAGGTGAAGGAGAGAGGTACTCTTATTTGACTTTGGAGAATTAAGTATAGATACTGCAAAGTGTTTTAACTCAGTTAGGGGTTCGGGGAAAACAGCTCTAACTGTATTATCTTCACTTACATTCTCACCACAATTAAAAGCACTCACATTTAATCACTAAAGAATAACTCAACAAATTCTTGAACATTTTGGAAATATAGCATATTTGACAAGTTTTTTCAGAACCTATAGGCTGAAGGGTGTTCACAATTTAATGATGACAATTGTTTATTTAATTACTAATTGGGAAGACTGCAGAGGCACCATAAATTTTTGTATTATAGGTCACATTTGAAAATAATTCAAGTTGCTTTTTCCTAGCAAAATTAACTCAGGATCACTATGTAATTTATCAGGAGCACCAATGTAGGAGTTATATTTTGGAATATAATCACTGTTTAGCAGTGTCCATTCAGCAAACCCTTCAAATGTTGGGGGAACATAGCAGTGACAGTACTTGGAGGAATCTAAGTACAGATTTTTAAATATTTCTCTTAGTGAATACATGAAACAAAATTTCTATTTTTCTAAGCATTTGTAACCCTAACCCTAAACATTACTAGAATCCGGTAAACATTTAAGAAAATCTTTCAAATGGAGAATTAAGGCATCTGTTTTTATTGATATATGACAGAACTTTGACATTAGATATAATTAATTAATCCTGAACTATTTTATAGTCATAATTTTTAGAGAAGAAGCATATTTTTAATCAAAATAACAATATAATGCCCACCATTAACAGTTTTTTATTAAACATTGCTGATGCCATCTTTTTTCTTTTTTGTTAGCATATATTATATACTTATTATATATTGAGCTACTATGTTGTTTTCATTCATATTTATGACTTTGATATTTATTTCCACCTCTTGTTACCCTTCCTTGTCCCACCGATTACCTTCCCTTTCTAACTAGTTTTCTTTCTAATATTGTTTCTTCTTTCTCCTCCTCTTATTTTCTCTCTCTTTTTTACGTTGTCAGTGAATTTCATTAGGGATAGTGAGGCTATGGCGAGGGGTTATTCCCAGGAGCATGGCACCTTATCAGTGACTCTTCCTTTTAGCACTCATTAGCTGCATTTGAGCATGCAGGGTTGAGTGTGGCCTGGTGAGCTCCTTCCCTTTCGATGACAGGATCTAGTATAGGTAACAGATGCTATTAAGTGCCTAGCATTTAGTGTTTCACATCACTTCACTTCTCTTTGCTTTTAAATTCTATACACCTCTTCTCTCAATATTTTCTTTGAATCTGGGGAGGGGTGATGATGATGCCCTACTTAAGGTTGGGCATCATTGATATTATTTTTTATTTATTTATTTATTTATTTATTTATTGAATAAAGTCATATTTTTTATCCATTTATCCCCTGACCAGTCTTGATATTGGGCTGAGGAAAGCAGATCTGCAGGGAGTGGATGCTGAACTAAGCCACATTGGGACCTTAGGACCTCCTGCCCTTGCTGGGGAAGAGACAAAGTGATGAGGAGAAGAGAGACTGGGAGGGGCAGGAGGGGGAAGGGAGTCTCAACATGAAAATACATGGATAAAAAATTATAATCATATTTTAAATATGTATATTAAAATATTTCCATTCAAAAATATTTTTATCTTTTTGTCAATTTTATCAAGTATATTCTTTATATTTTTAATTTGATGCTTTAATTTTATTTATAAGATTTCAAAACCAATTATATTTAGATTAATACTTAGCTAATCATATCTATGACATAGCAAACGTATATTATATCTTAAATATTTTATACTAATAAGTGTGTCAGTTAACACATTAAAGATTACCTCAGAGGGCACTCAAATGCAACAATGTCACATTAAGAAATGAAAATAAAGCAATTGGGGGGATTAATTTGGCCAAGAGCTTGAACTTTCCACATCTCTCCCTGTGCTTTTCATATGTTTGTAGTTTCTAGTTGCTGGTCTATCTGTTGTCTGTGAATGTCTGCATCTGTGGCTGGATGTCGCGCCCAACCTCGCCAGCAAGGAAGAACGCGAGTCAGGATTCTTCTCTCCAGCCGTTTATTCAGGACCTGTTGACAATCTTCTAACTTCTGACTTCCGACGACGGGGGGAAGCCTGCTCGTGGCTAAATACCCTCTGGGCCTCCAACCCCAGCAAGCTACGTGGACATTGCCCATAGGTCCTAGGACGCGGAAGCAAGCCAC
>PVIH01028791.1:0-14638 GCA_004025045.1 Sigmodon hispidus | reverse complement strand
GAAGAGATCATGTTAGAGACTGGTCTCTGCTAAAGTCTATACCAACAATAAAGGCATGGGAGGAAGACAGAAGAGATCATGTTAGAGACCGGTCTCTGCTAAAGTCTATACCAACAATAAAGGCATGGGAGGAAGACAGAAGAGATCATGTTAGAGACTGGTCTCTGCTAAAGTTTATACCAACAATAAAGGCATGGGAGGAAGACAGAAGAGATCATGTTAGAGACTGGTCTCTGCTAAAGTCTATACCAACAATAAAGGCATGGGAGGAAGACAGAAGAGATCATGTTAGAGACTGGTCTCTGCTAAAGTCTATACCAACAATAAAGCCTAACAACAAAGAGCTTAAATGCATGAGCATTTTCACTAAGATGCTGGATTTCAAAAGAATACTCATTTATTTTATGTATGTGACCATTTTGTCTAAATTAAAGTATGTTGTGTACCATGTACATGTATGGTCCCCTAGATGGTCATAAAATGTCTGGAACTGGAGTCTCAGCTGGCTTAAACCACTGAGCAGGTGCTGGGAATTAAGCTCTTAACCTCTGAGCATCCTTCCAACCCTAAAACTGGAAGAAAAAAAAAATGACAGCTATCTTTGAGTATTAAAAATATTTTGGAAAGAGCACAAGAACAGAAAGGCATTATCAAAGGCCTGTTCTGGTCATCCTAATGGTACAAAAGTTTTCTTCTAAGAGGCAAAGGGATTTGCTTCATAAAGAATCATTACAACTCACAAAGCCCTCAGACAGTGGCGGCAGTACCCAAGACCACACTGACCACTGTCTCAGATGCAACTGAAAACAGTGCAGAGAAGATGCTGAGAGGATGCAACTCTCCCATCAGGCCAGGTTAGCTGAAATCTGTAAGATACTTCCAAGAATTTATTTTCCTTTCCTTATTAAAAGTATAGGGAAAATGTCAGTAAGAAGTACAAGTAATAAATAGCCAGATTAGGAACTAAAATTCTACAAGCTAACCCTGACATTTAACAGAGTACCTGTGACTTTGGTGGCATGGTGAGCCACCCCTGTGATCCCAGCAAAACAGTAAGCACACTGCTACCAGCTGGAGGCCATTCTGGGCTACATACTAATTCAAGGCTATCCTGGGCTATATATAACTTATTTCAAACCCAAATAAAATAAATCATGTAAAATAGCAGGTTAAAGACATGGAGACCTTTGCTTATCTCTGCACAGCACCACGGGCACCCGGGCATGGAAGTCAGCATCAACATCAATGAAGGAGTCTGGAGAAAGAGGGGAAACAATCAGACAGGTTAATTAAAACCTCTTTGAAAAGCAGAACTGAGAAAGCCTAACAGCAGTTGTGAGTCTGAGAGGTCACTACCACAAACACCCCTCAGGTGACTTGGGAAGAAAGAACACTGTGTTTAAGAATCAAATCATCATAGTCCAAGTTAAGAGCTAGTGTTTGAACAGAAAGACTTCAGTGTTGAAGCAGCATTTAAACATTATGTGGACAGCATAGTTAAGAATGTGCACAGGAGACAAAAGATAAAGTGATATAAATCTACTAAATGATAGTTTCAAAATATGTACTGAATGAAACAAGATGCAATGTTCAAATGTTTCTTAAAACAGAAAGAATAAGAACCCCTAAATCAAGGGAAGGTACCATCTGATGAGGCCTAGCTACTGAGAAAAAGCCCTAAGTCCCCAGGGGGACATTGTATTGGACAAGACAACTGATGAGCCCTTCTGGGAACAATTATCCTCTGAGTTTATTAATCGGGGTGCGGCCACGACTATTTACCATTTGTAACACTGACTTAAACCATGCAACAAAAAGATCACTATGCGGTTACTCCCAAGAGTAAATATCACATATTTTGTGTTTTTCACTCATAGTCTAGGGTTCATTAATCTTGAGTGCTGTCAAACTAACAGCTGTCTGGCTGGTGGTCCTCCAGAGAGCTAGCTGGACTCAAGTTAATAATTCAAGAGTGTTTACTTTTATTTTTGCTTTGGATTTTACTCATATAAGTAATTTTTAAAAGTGAACTTCCTACTTGCAGTTTGGTAGTAAAATATATTCAAATTTATAGACAGAAGACAAAATCAGAAGCAAAATGTGGAAGAATTTGGCCTTACCACTGTTCTTTAAACATTCTTGAACAAGTAAGAGGACATCTGGCTGAGACATCTAGGAAATAAATGAATGAATACATGAAATAATCCCTAAGCACTTTTGTTTTTCTGGTATAATACAGTCTGAAGTTCCCCAAATTGTTTTCCAAATAAGAAATGCACATGCTACAGGTGAAGAAAATAGTCATTAGCCTGTGTGTAAGGCCAAAAAGGAGCCCGTGAGGAGGCCTGTGTGTAGGTAGAGGATTAGCCAACTGCACACAAACTCATTTGAGGTAGTGATTCCTTGGCTGTCTAAATGGTGGCTGGAAGGTGTTCTACCGCAACAGTGTTCTTCTTACTCCCAAACACTGTTGCAACACACAGCTACATGGTTCCCACATCAACATTCCTTTCGTGATCTTTGTTCCACACTGGACCAACACTCTTTAAAATTCTCCAATGGATTCTTAAGTCTGTTTATGTTGTTGGTTTGGGGTGTTTATCTACAGGTGTGTGTCCCCGAAGAGACCAGAAGAGGGTGTCAAATCCTCTGGACAGGAGGTAGAGGCAGTTGTACGCTACCTGATGTGAGAGCTGGAGTAAGCACTCAACTGGTGAGCCATCACTCAAGCCATTTTGTTTTTTGAGACAGGGTCTTGGTCTACAGCTCAGGCCGGCCTCAACTCACAGTAATCCCACCACTGCTTCTCAAATGCTGGGATTACAGGTGGGAACCACCCTCTCCCAATTCAAGGGTCTTTAAAATTCTTGTAGATACCATATTGCTCTTAAGTCAAAGTCAAAGTCTTACCACAGAGCCTTCAAAACCCTGTACAACTAACTCAAGTCTCTAATCCTAAGCAGAGTTCTGTGGAAATGCACCTTTTTTGAGGACACTCTGTCTCTTCCCAGAGCTTGTCACTCAGCCTTGCTTCTCTGCATAGCTGTCATTATAATTAATAACTGAGGAAACAGCTTTCCTCCTGATTAGCTTCAAGTACTACCAGAGAGCCAGGTCCATCTTATCCTTCACAAACTAGCACAGTGCCTACATACAATCGTAGGTTAGTGAAAATTTGCTACATTAATGATACCAGATCAATAAACTACTAGTATAGATTTACTCTAGTAAATCAATTTGAAACTTAAACAAAATATTAAGTTTGGGGCTGGAGATGGTTCAGTGTTAAGAGCACATATTTCCCTCCCAGAGGACCCGAGTTCAGTTCGTAGAGCCCACCTTAGACAGCTCACAACCAGTTGCAACTGCAGTTCTGGGGGAATCTAATGCCTCTGGCCTCTGAAGGCACACCTACTCTTACATGTATATAACCACATGAAGATAGACAGGCACACGCACCTCCCCCCCAATAAAATTTTAAAAACCTGTAAAATCTATGGGTAACCTAATTAGGCAACTATAGAATCAGGCACAACAAGAAATTAGAAGCAATGAACATGACCATCAAGGAATCCAACCTCAGAATCTGCTTGTTGTTGCTTAAAAGACAGGGTCTTACCAAGTAACCCTGGCTGACAGAGACCCACCTGCCTTGAAGACCAAAGGCATGTGCCACCATGCCTGGTCTCAGAATCTATATTTTTAACATACAACCAAACTAAGTATAGATGAACTGTATATATTATATATAAAGCCAGTGGGAACCAGAGTGGATAAATGGATAATTAAGTTTCTTCTGGCTTTAAAGTTCTGACTTACCCATATCTTTGGGAGTCATATTTCACCAAAATGTAGGCTTGTGTAGTTGGTTTGTGTGTATGTATGTGTTGGGGGGGCAGGTGGTCCCTCAGTTTCTGTTTGCCTCAAGCTTGCTTTGTCTGAGGCTGGGCTTGAAGTTCTGACCTTCCTGCCTCCAGCTCCATAGTATTGGGATTACAGGTGTGTTTCATCAATAGGTTATACACATGGCCAGAGGATAGTTTGTGGTATCAGAAATTGAGCTCAAGTCATGAGCCTTGGAGGCAAGGACGTTTACCCACTCTGCCATTTCTCTGGTCCATCACTATTTTATCATCATCATTATTATTATTAATATATCATAGGGAAATTTGGAAGTTAGTTTTCCAGATGATGAATGTTTACAAATAAACACTATTTAGACATGTCTTCCTGTCATAAGAAGGTTGTTTTTATACAGAGAATTTAAACTTTCTGAATTCATAGACATATACACACCCTCACAAGATCCATACACCTAGAAAAACAGCATTGCAAGTAAGTAGGAAAGATCTGCAGCAAAATAAGCATGAAAATCTTTAAAGTAAAAACATAAAATTCTGAAGGTGAAGATAGAAGTCATAAAAATAAAAGTTTTCAGGGAGAGCTGTCAATGCCACACTTTAAGTCTCAATACATATTCACTTCTAGGTCATATTTAAGAGAATTTCCACTTTCTGCCATCAGGCAGCCACCAATCTCAAGCATTTTCCCTTGAAAAGCATCCCTGTGCCGGTACGAACCATAGCAGGCTGATTCCTGTCCTCAGAAAAGAGCACAAGGAGAAAGTGGCTCAGGAGGGAGGGCCTGACTTCCTCACAAACCACATGATCCTGGGGGACTCATATTTGTGTTTGCTTATCAGTGATCAAACCCTGAGAATTCTCAAATCTTTAAAAAAAAAAAAGAAAGAAAAGAAAAAGCCTTAACACTGATGTATGTCCCTGAGTATCCCCACCACTCCATAAAGAAAGTGGCTTCTGTATATATATTTGAGAAAAACAGAAAAGAGAAGAACACCAAGATCTGTGTGTTTCTGATAAGTTACCAAATCACTAAGAGGCTTGATATTCTAAGACCAAACAGGTCTGCCTATCTAACTGAAAATACACACAAATGTGCCCATGCACTCAGTAATAAAATAAGCTTAAATAAAGACAGGGCCTCAGGAGTTAAGATTACTTGTTCTTCTGGATGACCAGAGTTCAGATCCCAGCACCCCATCAGGTGGCTCACAAGTTCCAAGCAGTCTGATGCCCTCTCTGACCCTTATGTGCATCTATATACACCTGGCGCATGCGCGCACGTGCGCGCGCGCGCACACACACACACACACACACACACACACACACAGGGTAGGAAGGACACATGAGTTCACACAAGCATGTCAATATAAAACTTTTCCTAAAAGCCAAACAAATAAAAGAATTCTTTGTGACTACAAAGTCCAGCACATCATTTTGTACTTACGATAGCTGGAAACTGAACATCAATGTTCACATCTGAATCTCTGAAGCCAAGTCTGCTGCAGGAGGATCCGTAAAGCCTAAGAGAACAGTCTAGAAATGAGTAAGCACATGAAAGGAAGCACATAAGTAAAATCTCTCAAAAGCTGTAACCAAACACTGCTATTTAAAACACAAAACCATCCATCAAAGCTGTGCACAGAAGCAAAACCATATGAGACCAGACACTCACAAAGGAGAACTGCAAAGGCATTCGCTTAGCTTTTCACTGGATTTCAGCCACTCTATCATGAGATCTGGAGCAGCTAAAGAGTCCTACATGATCATGCTCACATTTTGTGTAGAAAACTAATGACTTTTAAAATTTTGATGTTGAGTGTTGAAAAGGACACCTGGTCTTAAAACCTACTGTACACTCGTGAGCTACTGAAAGCATTTTTTTTCTAATGTCAGAATGCACACATAGCTCTAACTTATCATACAGAGTAGGTGTCACTAAACAGTAAGGATTCTTGCTGTTGTTCGGGTTTGCCTTGGTCCTGACTGGGCCAATCATTTTGCCTCATCCTCCCAAAAGCTGGAATTACAGGATTGTCTGCTGAGCCCAGATAGCATTACCATTTTTGTGAGTGGACAGGTCTTTGAGGTAAGGCCTCAAGTAGCCCTGCTGACATACCTATTTAGCTGAGAATAACTGTGAAGTCTTAATGCCTTTGCCTCTACCTCCACCTAGGTGTTAGAATTGTCATTGTATAAAGTTCTAAGTTACTTTTTAATAAGAATCACTACAGCACAAACAAAAAGTCTTTAACCTAAGACAACCACCTCTGAAAATCATTTGCAAACAGAATAATTTAAGATGTGATGAGTTGGATGGTGAGGCTCACAGCCAAGTCTCCACACTGAAAGGCTAAGGGAAGAAGACAAATCTATTCATTTTCTTATAAAGGTGTCTCTTGGTCATTTGTAACTTCAGCAAATTTTGCTTGTAAAATAGAATATACTTTGTTACAGAAAACTGTTAAAACCCAAGAAGTCACTTAAATTCTTTATTTATTTACTTTACAGAAAAAGCTCTCTTTGAAGAAGGTCTTCTTGGCACAGTGTGAGTGAGCATTGAAGTTAATCACTATAAATGCACACAGGTGACACACATCTGCACCCACACTTTGCTTACAGAGACAGTGCTGCCAGGTGAGGTGGTGTTCACCTTTAGTCCCAGCACCTGGGAGGAAGGAGCAGGCACATAGATTTCTTTGAGTTTGAGGTCAGCCTGGTCTACATAGTGAGTTTCAGTCCAAACAGAGCTACACAGTAAGACCTTGTTTTTGGTTGCTTGTCACAGAGCATCATGTGCATACTGAAGCATCACTTCAGTATGAGTAGTATAGAGATGTAATGGAAGGTAACTAAGCACAATGAGTCCAGCTTTCTCTCTCTCCCTCTCCCTTTACCTCCTTCTATATCTCACTATGTAACCGCTGGCAGCCTTGCTCTCATGGTCCTCCTCCATCAGCCTCCCAGGCTCTAGGGCCTTGTGTTGATTTTGGAAGGGGTTGTCCACTGTTCATTGGCAATTCTGCCACACTACAAAGACTCAAAAGCTGATTAAGCTATTTCAGTCATTTGCCTACAGAGGCCCATCCAGTGTGTGTAGAATGAGTCTGCTGCTGTGCAGCACTGGACAGTGACTGTCAGGCAATAACTGCTCCCAGACTTAAGTGTTAACAGACAGCATGCCCCAGAGTTATCTCTACAACTTGATGGATCTAAAATTAGAGGGACAAGACAGACGTAACTTGGAAATTTATTGCAAGAGTAAACAAAACAATAGTGCATAATATGTACTAAGCTCTAAAACTCAGTTTCTATACAATTGTTTTATGTACATTTAAATAAAAATTTATTTTGACACATATAACCTAAAAATTACTTCAGGATACCACTCTTTACTTAGCTGGGCTAGGGCTCAGTATAGAGCAATTTCCTAGTATGTACAAGGCCCTAGATTTAATCTCTATTGCTATGAAAATAGTCTAATAAATAAGGCTAGTTTAAAAAAAAAAGAGAGAGCTGGGGATGTGGCTCAGGCAATATCAAAGCATATGTCCAACATTTGCAAAGGGTTTGCTTTCAGTACTTCAAAACATACAAACAAAATCTATGTTAATTCAGATTTAAAAAGTAACCAAACATACACAAGAACCTTACAGTGTCTCAATAATATGGGGCATTCAACTGTATTAAAATTAGTCACACAGTAAAGTATATAATGAAAAGAGATATAATGACAGTGCTTATACGTTTTTTGTTACCTTGGGAAAAATCAGAAACACACACACACACACACACACACACACACACACACACACACTCTCACCAGAGTACTGAAACAAGCATTTTCCAATGTAGCAAAAGTCCTAGTGATGTGTTGTTTCTTGAGACAGGGTCTGTTATATAGCCCAGGATGGCCTCAGGCTTGAGACTCCAGACCTTACCCTCCATAAGCCAGTATTACAGGCAGCTGCCCTGGGCCCAGGCCATAAGTTAATTCTTATTAGGTGAAAGTAACTTGAACTATGAGGTACTCTTAGACACTAAATAGAAAAACAAAACTAGAAAATACCTGGTAGTTTGTGCTGGAACACATTTTCCATGACACGCTTAATTTCTAGCCTTTGATCCAAGTTTTCATTGTGTAAACCAAACTCCTGCACCACCTTGTCAATGGCATGGCCAACTGCATTTATCTGGGAGGGTGCTGGTGGGGGCAGCGTGGTGAGCAACTCTTCCTCTTGCTTTTCCTTGTTAAGATCAACAGTAAAATTAAAAAGGACTCATATGTAGCAGTTACCTTTTACTTTTCACTGAGACAGTACCCTATATAATTTCCTTATCTTAGACATGGTGGTCTTCATTCCATCACACACACACACACACACACAATGTACTTAATGTGGATAGTAAGGAGCAGGTAGGAATAGGAGACAAGAACTTGAATAGCAACAACAGACATCATGTGCCTTATTTACATAAGAACACCTAGGTTCTGCCAATGTCTTCCTACATCCTCACTGTGTACTTAGGGAAATTCTCAGGGCTACCCAGCAAACACATCCGACAAGTGAGAAGCATTCTGGCTAAAATAAATTCAGCAAATAATTTTTTTTAATGTCTATAAGTGCTCCCAGAGAGCCACAGAGACAGAGTCAGCAGAGACTAACCCTCAGGTTCTTCTTGTGCCTCTTCTCCCTGATGTGCTTATGAGCAAATGGGATGGAGTCGATCAGAGCATCACACAGCTTGCAGGTATACTTTGCTGTAGGGCAATTTCGTGGTCGCTGCAGTTTGAAAAGATTGACAGAAAGATATATCTCCAAACATTTAGAGAAACAAAACTAGTCAGAATAACGGTTTCCCCTATCACTTTCACAACTGACAGTCATTCTTATTTAACTACAGTGACAGTAACACTTGACTTTCTCAAATCACACTGAGTATCCTTTAATATACAGACTTACAGAGGAATAAAGAAGTGGAGAGTTTAATCCACTGAGGCAAACGTTGCAATTGCTAATACAGTGTAAAGTACAGTATAATGTAGCAAATGTATGCATGAAGACATTACCCTCTCTAGCCTGTCAATGCAGTCTTTCTTTAGTCGTTCTTCAGCCTGATGTAAGCCCAGAAGCTCCTTTGCTGAAAGTACAGACTCATCAATCACAGGACCTTCCAACTCTGCATCCTGCTCACTTTCCTCATTTCTAGTCCTTCGTGCCTTCCGAGGTCTGGACCGCTGCTTCTTGTTTTCTTAAGTTTGGGGACAATATTGGCAGTGTTAAATATCATCACTCAGAGTAAGAAACAGGAAACTCTTCCTTTAAATTCACTTACTTACACACTGAAGTCAGGTCCTCACAGATGCAGGCAAGTGTTAGACCCTAGACCCTGTGCTCCATCCCAAGCCCATATGAACTTATTTCAATGATAGGATAAGGATAAGGGATACTTGAGCCCTAAACAATGGGGAAGGTGGCTCTTCCCATTCACCCATCCACATAAATCACTACAATTAGAAAGGATTATACTTTCCATACAATTTGATTTTATCTCCTCCTCCATTACATCATTGAGCACACTCATGGAACAATTAAAATATCAAAGAAGGCAGATACAAGTATAATTCTAATACAACAGATAGATAATGTATAGACAGTATTTTTAAACAAATTGTAAATGCATGTGGTGTTCTAATAAAAAGTATTTATATTTGTTTTGAATTTTTTAAGTGAAGAATCCCAATAGGGAAGAAAGTATAATATTGTATGCACTTGAAACTCAGAAATTGATCATTTTCTTATGTGATTTGAATAAAATCATTTAGCTACAAATTTAGCCTCCAATCAAAATTGGGTTCCTTCATTAAGAAGAAAAAATTCAAGCCAAAGTTTTACTTGCTGAGAACACACAGTTCTCACTTTACTTTTGCTTTTGCTTTTTAAACAAATCACCAACAGACTGAGTACATGCCATAGGGAAAAACAACTGACAGGTAAAAATCAAAGTTTAGCTAAATAGATGTGTTATAAACTCTGTTAGCTCTGTAATCCTTAGAATGAATAAATTCTAGCGAACTACTTTTCAACCTGAGAACCATGTAACAAATATGGGACTGAACTTTAAAAACTATGGTAAGCAACGTTGAGACTCCTTCAGGTTCTGAAAGACAAAAAATGCTAATTGTAACATGGGGCTAAAATAATATTTATTCCCAAGGTAAAATTCTAAATGAAGGGCTAGAGATGGCTCACTGGAATGAGCTCTTGCAGAGGACCTGGGTTCTGTTCTCAGCACTCATGTAGCCTCTGCGGGCATCTACACATGCACATAAATTAATAAAATATTTTTAAAAATTCAGATAAAACAGATGGAATTGTTTTCCTTGGCTTTCCATAAATTAGTGCTTGGAAAAGATCTTACATAAAGCAACCTTTCCAGCCTCTAGAGGAATTCATTTCCAGTATAGCAATTGCAAAAAAAAATTCTGGGTAGAAAAGAAAATACAGGACTTCCAACATTAAAAAATACCACTGCTGGGGCTGGAGATGGCTTAGCAGTTAAGAAGGATCACAATTATCTGCAATTCCAGGGCATCTGATGCCCTCTCTGGCCACCACAGGCTCCTATATAGATGGTGCACAGACACCCATCCAAGTATGCCCACACATACACATAAAAATAATAAATTCTTACAAAAAATAGAGAATGTTATTGCCAGGTAAGGAACTTAGCTAGACAGCAGAACACTTGCTCAACATGCATACCTGCTCTAGGACTGATCCTCAGCCTAGGGAAAGCAGTCAGTCCATCAAACAGTAACCAGATACAGTTGTGATTAGTACTGCATTCTTGCTACAACACTGGGACACTGAGGAGGCGAGAGGGCTGAGCCTATGACTTACTCCTTGAGACAAGGAGAGCTGAAGAAAGTCCTGGGTGATGTCAACAGTAAGCATAACTATCCCATTCCACAACAGAAGAAAAGCAAGGGCTTTTATGTGCTCTGCCTCCTCTGATCCCTATGGTAATTCCCACATCAATGCAGAGATTAGCCCCTTTGTGCAGATGGTGAAAATAGTCTCGGAGAACTAAGCTCTTGTCTTGGAGCACAGGGCCAAGGTAAAATAAAGATCTAAGCTGCAATTTAAAATATGGCAGAAATTAGCCTTGTACTTCCCAACATGCATAGTGAAGAGAAGTCCCTAGAAAGCCCCATATGGCATAAACCATCCCACATCAGGTCTGCAGGTGCTAACTGTGAGGAAAGCTCCCAGAGCAGCTCTCAAACAGCCAAACAGGCTCCAAGAAAGTGCCCTAACCACTGACAAAAGATTTCAGGCTTCCTGGCCTGTCACAACCCCAACTGTCTGTGAGCATTCCAAGTGCCTCACATCTTATTTGCATCTCCAGTCACAGAGAACATTTGAATAGATATTTATTTGAATGGATGTTTCCAGCTAGTCTATTAACGACACTGCTCCAAACACTTTATGTTCCCAATTAAACATCTGAAGGCAAAGGGAGAGACAATAATGTAGAATTGATGGGGAAAAAACAAAACAAAAAACACTACCTAAAAGTTTTAAAATCAACTTTAATATACTTTTTATCATATCAGCTCAGTTTGATTGATCCTTATTATTACTGCAGGCCATGGTCATGCATCCCTTTAATCCCAGAATAAGGGAGGCAGAGGCAGGTAGATTATGAGTTTGAGGTGGCCTTATCTACATAGAGAATTCTAGGCCCACCAGAGCTACACAGAAGACCCTGTCTCAAAAATAAAAAATAATAATTAAGATATTTTAGTCTCTTTAATGGTATTTCTTAGGATCATTTCCACCCACTGTATATATGCACACCAAATTAAACTCCTCAATGTCATATGTAGTTTTACTTAAAACCTTTATGTTTCTTTTATGAAAATCTTCAAGGGAAATCATTAATTTCTTCACTTGGCAACTTGAAACTCATATCTAGACTCACACATACTGAGATAAGCTCCTGCAGATGCAGGGACATGTACTCCATTCACACCTGCTGGGGCACCTCCCTAGCTAGTACTAAAACTGAGTTAGAACACATGTGAGAGGGTTTGGGTCTGCAATCAGTCTCTTTAATATTTCTGCTACAAAACATTAATTTATAAATAAGTCACCATAATTAGTAATTTTTGACAGGGTCTCAAAAGTAGCCCTGGATGGCCTGGAAATCACCATGTAGACCAGGATGGCCTCAGACTCACAGATCTGCTTGCCTCTGCCACTTGTACTCTGGGAATAACAGTATGTGTCACTGAGCCCCGCTGAACTCTCCACCTTAAAGTGCTTTTTAAGGTAGCCCATTCAGGCCAGTCTAGAGTAAAAGACTTTGTTTTGTTTTGTCTTGTTTGTTTTTTGTTTGGTTTTTCAAGATAATGTTTCTTTGTCTAATAGCCCTGGCTGTCCTAGAACTCAGTCTGTAGACCAGGCTGGCCTTGAACTCACTGAGACCCAAGACATGCACCATTCTATAGGCAAGTGTGAGACTCTTAAGAGTCCCTTTTTCTCTATTTATTTATTTTTTTTCACTTTTTTTATTTTGTTCTTGAAACCTAGCCTGGCCTGAAACTCACTCAGGGAGGTGAGGCTGATCTTTACCTCCTGATCCTCTAGCCTCCACCTCCCAAATGTTATGATTATATGAATGGGCCACCACACCTAGCCTAAAAATGATTTTCAAAATCATTCCCTCTCCAAAGTCTTGACATGTAGTCTAGGCTGGCCTCAATTCCTCCAGGATGAACTTATCCCCCCTAGTTCTGGAACAGCCTGCATGTAACTCACGCATATCTTAATTTTTTAATTTCTGTAAGACAAATGTAATTTAGTGTCCATAACTGCATGGATGCTAAATATAGAACTACTTAGAGTATGCACAAAACATTAAAAAAAAAAAAAAAAAAAAAAAAGCCCAGAAACCACCAATATTCAGGGTTCCTGGTCCTACAAGGCTGAGGTAATGGCCAGGGTGACAGAATGAATCCCCAGTTTCAGTTTCGATTTGAGACCCACTTTTTTCATCCGGCTCCACATAAACAAGTCTGGACAATTTTAACCTCTTTAAACTGCAGCTATCCAATATGCAGAACTGTAGCTCTGTGTCACTCTGCCATTCTAAACAACAGCCTTTTGAGTCTGCCCAGTTCAAAGATTTGTAAGGCCATGGATCTTTTTTTTTGAGTCAGGGTTATTTAAACCCTAGTCCAGGAAGAAGCAGCAGGAAGATGACTGTGAGGCCAATGTGGTCTACATAATAAGTTCCAGGCCAGTCAGTACCACACATTAAGAGACTGACAAACAAACAAACAAACAAATAAAGGAGGCAATGCTATATCATACTATAAACAGTTTTCACTTTTTTTCATCCAATTCAGGACTTTTATTTCACTTCAGTAAATACATCAATTAGATAGAATAACTTTCTTGTTTTGAGAAATAATTGCTATACAGCATATACTTGCACCTTTTAGAAAAATGCACAACCACATTATAAAGCATGTGAAGTTACTTAAAAATGAAGTTTAGTGCCTGGTTCAAGACTAGCCTTGGCTACATAAAACTCTGTCTCAGAAAAGAAACAGATTTTGATTCTTCTGAGAGGGAGTAGCGCTGCTTTTATCTGCATTCTGAGTCTCTGAATATGTTTCCCAAAAAGCTTGTGTTCCAACTTCCCAGGTCCTGTGTGAATTTGGTTAAACAGCAACTCAAGCTTCTCATTTTTTCCCCCAAACTTCTTCTTTCCCGGACACTACTTACTCCCTCCCTCCCTCCCTCCCTCCCTCCCTCTCTCTTTGGAGTATATGCAGCCTATACTCTGTCTTCACATTAAATAGTTTTAAATTGTCATGTACATTATGAACACATTTTAAAATTAAAATTATGATGATGAAAATACATTTACATTACTCAAAATTACAATTGACCCCCAAGGGTATATGACCACCCTCTCCTGTAAAGTGTTTACTAATGTAAAATGAGCCTTATGTTTTGTTTTTAACCCTGCTCTGAAGCCCAGTCTGGCTTTGAGCTTGTGACAGTTGATGTCTGAAATATGTTGAAGTCACCCAATTATAGCACTATAAACCATAACATAATCACATTAAATAGCTCATTACTGAAAATAACAAAACTTATTGGGATGGAAAAAATAATACAGACATGTAACCTAGACTTGAAGCATACCAGGACTTCCTGCTTCCAGTTCCGACATGGCTTCTAGGCTGCTGAGGTCCTTCTGAAACAGCCTTCTAACTGCTCTGCAGCCTCGCCCATCCTGCCACCTGTAGCAATCATCACTTTCTTGAAAGGATTCTTTCCGTGACCGGCTTAAAGTAGCAATCCTAGGTCCAGCCTTAAACTCTCTCCAACTGTCTGCATCACCAGTTAGTTCATCAGGCAGCCATCTCTTATTTTGATCTTTGTGGTTGTCATTCATCCAAACAGGCTGACTGTAAATTGGGTTTTTAAATGCATATGGATTGCTGGAAACCGCATATGGTCCTTTCCTGGGGGTGTTCCCATAGTTCCCCGGTGCTATCTTTTTTTTTACAAGGCCTTTTTCCATTTTACTGCTGTGGCCTTTAGCATAATCATCCATTATTAAATAATCTTGTTGGGGATGACCCCTTCTGAAATCATCATCATCAGTAATTCCACGGTCTTTAGTGCGCTTCACAAAGTAAGGTTTTGCTGTATCTCCCATGGTCTTTGACTTCAACTTTCTTACTTTGTACC